>PVLA01000084.1:738671-860130 GCA_004027455.1 Hydrochoerus hydrochaeris | reverse complement strand
TGAATAGCCTTTGTAATTCACCTGTATGTATTCCTGCTTCTTCATTCACATTTCTTATTCTTAAATTGTAGATTCTCTTGTCATCTTCTAGCCTTTGTATTGTTACTGCCTGTTTCCTTGTTATTTTTAAGAGATCTTTCCTTTCATGATCACACATTGCAAACTTGTCTTCAAGTTTTGATAGTCTATCCTTAGTTTCCCTTAAGGTGTTTTGCCAGGTTTTAATGGAGTTTTTAATTTCCTGGTAGTCTCTTTGAATCTGCTTTATGTATTCTATATTTTCTTTATATTCTTTATCGAATGTTTCTCTCTTTTTTTTGTGCTCTTCCCTTCTTCCGTCTGTATCATCCTGAGAGATGCTTCCTGAGAGTATTTCTTTCATTACTCTACTCATATCCTGCTTTACCTGATTTAATATTTCAGTTTTGAGCTCATCTACAAGGTCCCGAAGATATCTCTTAATGTCCATTGAAGCCATGTCTGATGTGTGTTTGCCACCCTCAGTCTCCCTTGTTTTTCCCTATCCTGGATCAGTGCTCTCAGGGTTCTGGGCTGGGGGCCTCCTCTTGCCTCTCTCTCCTGTCATGGCTCTGGCTTCCTCCACACAGGTTACAGTGCAGGTCCCAGCCCCCTTCCCTGTTGGCCACGTTTCCTCTGAAGCATGCTGGTGAGAGACCTCTGCCCTCTCCTGGCTGCTCTTGTCACTGAGATATAAGCAGTGGCTCCATATGCCTGCCCCTCCCCACCGGGCCAGCCAAACTTCGGATGACTTTACCGGGTTAGTGTGTGCTAGGTGCAGGGAATTGATTTGGGATGGCTCATTGGGTCCCAGCCAGGGGCATGGCCCAGTCCAAGCAAATCCCACGAATCTGCTCTGGGGTGGGAGCAACCAACTGAAGTCACTGTTGCTCCCAGTTCAGGCTCTTCCTGCCGGATTCCAACATGTCGCCCATTTGGTCGCACCCTTCCTGTGTGTGGGCGGTGTTTCATTCCCAGCACTGATCATGGATTAATGAAGGTCCTTTTACCGGCTCCTGTCTCCGTTGGGCTCACCAATCTCCTACTTCAGCACTGTTGTGCTTCCTGTGAGTGGCAGCAGGAACGAGTTTGGGTGGCTCTGCCTGCCGGCACGGATTCAAGCTGATGTAAACTTGGCAGGTCACCGTGAAAATGATGTGTCCCATAATTTTTAGCTGTTTCAGTTGTAGTCCCGAAGTATTTGACAAGCTTTTTTACGTTTTAATTTCTTCCTGTGTCAAGAGGATCCATCTCCCTCTGTCTGGGTCTCTCCAGGGTGTTTTATTCTGGCACATGAGTTGTTTCTCCCAGGAGGCTTTGTATTCTGTTGCTCACTGATCAGCCATCTTGTCTTCTTCTAGTATGATTTTTATAACTTGAGAATTTTACAACATTTCTAGTCCATTGATGATACTTTGGTCTATTTTTTTTTTGTATCATTCCAGTTATTTTTGGGATTTGGAGCTAGAGAGTAGCTAGACGTGTGTACTTAATCCACCATCTTGAGCAAATCTTTCCATTATTATGTTTAAATTTGCATTTTTTGGATTCCCAGTAAGACTGAATATTTTCCCATATGTTTGTTTACTAATTATTTTCTAATTCGTGTGTTTGCTTCTCAGGTCCTTTACTTCTTTATTGATTGCAATATTCATTTTTTGAAAGCTAAAACCTACTGCTCAGCTACACTCAAATTTATTATTTCCAAAATATGCCCTACGCATTACCATTTCCCTGTATATTATGCATGTTAGCCCATGCTTTCAGTTATTCCTTCTTCTGTCTCTATTTGTTTAAATTGGATCCTTTGTAACATCTCTGGGAAGACTTTCAGTGCAGTTGCACAGTCTGTTGCTGTTGTGATTTCTCTAATAATTATTTTTTATGGGCACTATTGATTGTGTATTTGTTCTTACCAGATTCCATATGTCTTTTACCTACATTTCTGTATTTGATCCTTTCAACAACTTTGTGCTATAGGTACAACTGTTAAACACATTTGACAAGAGGGGACATGGGGCATAGACAGATGATGTAACAATGTAACTTTAAGTCAGAAAGGTAAAGTGGGATAGGATGAGGATTCAAGCTTATTCTGCCTGTTTACAAGCTTATTCCTTTGAATTTCTCAAGTCCTTTTAACTTTGTACTTGAGTATAGCATACCTAGTCTATGAGTCATTATTCTCTTTTATGCTGTCCTATATTCTCTATTCTGTCTCAAACCTTTTAAAGTTACATACTTTTTTTTTTAACCATATATATGTTTTTTTGTAGTATCAGTATGACTCTTGGTGCTAACAAGTAATAGGCCCTCAATGAATTATGAAAAATTATCCAGTTGCTCAGAATCTCTTTTAAGCCAATTAAATACTTTGCTAAAGGAGATTCTCTTTGTATACAGAGCTAAGAAGCATCTTTTTGCTAGTTTTATCTCATGTGATTTGCCACAGACAAAGTATTACCTCTTGTTACTATCTCTCTTTTTCCAGAAGGTTATTTAGAAGGCTTTTAAGTGATAGCTTCAGCATACCATAGGATTCCATTGTAATTATAAAGAACTAATATGTATGGCAATTTCCAGAATTGGGCTTGATTTCTTTGGCCCTTTTTCAGTCAGATGAAACTTCCTAAGTGAGCCTAAATTCTGTCTCATCACTTTATCACAGCTAAAAATTTCAAGTCTCTATAGTTACCTCTGAAAATTATAGGGCAATTTGCAATAACTGCAAAGCTGCTCATTTTCAATAGAACCTCAAGAGTAACCCCTCCATTCTTGCCTTAACTTACAGTATTCAGTTGTATCTTTCTTCTCGGCAGTCAATCTGTGACTAAAGAAGAGAAAAAGATGACACTGCCATCAAGATGCTGGTAATATTCGGTGATATATATCTCCTTTGTTTTACTGCAGTTCCCAGAATTCTTTACTTCAGTTGTATGGGAAACTGGGATGAAGTCAGATGTCCTCCATGCAAAGACAACAAAGAAGTTAAACATATTTATGGTATCCCAAGATTATGATATTTAAATGTGGTTATAGTTTAACAAAATGTGGGATAAAATTTTTATCACAAAGTTGTTTTTATTATGTCTAGAAATATAACATGTAGAAAGTTACTAACATTAGTTTGTTCATAACATATAGGAAGTTACTGCCAAAATTAGATTTTTCAAAAAAAATTTTTTTCGAAACAAGGTCTCACCATATAGTTCAGGCTGGCCTTGAACTCCTTATGTAGCCCAGGCTGGCCTCGAACTCACAGTAATCCTCTCAATTGCTGGAATGACAGATGCGCACAACCATGCCTGGCTTTTCAATTAATAATCAGATTTCGACAAATCATTGAAGGTTTTGGATTTATTTTTAATTACCATTCTACAGGGCTGGGGATGCAGCTCATTGGAGGACTGTTTGTCTAGGACACACAAGGCCCTACATTCAATCCCCAGTACCACCACAAAAAAAAAAAATTGGCTGGGTGTGGTAGCACATGCCTGTAATCCCAGCACACAGGAGGCTGAAAGGGAGGATCACTGTGAATTTGAGGCCAACCTAGGCTACATCGTGAGTTTAAGACCAGTCTGAATTACACAGTGAGACCTCAAAAAAAAAAAAAATTACTATGCTACAAAGTTAGCAGTGTAGAGTTTTTAACAGTGATGGCAAATCTTTTAGAGGTTTCAATGATAGCAAACAGCCCAGGGCGGCATGTGTGACATAGGTTTGTCACCACTACTCTACAATATTTATAAATGCATACATTTTTATTGAGTCATATATACTATAACTATATCTTTCAAAAACAGCTTTAGACAATTTAAAACAAAAGTTCAATAATAAGAGTATTAAATCTAAATCAATCATTTCATTGGAAGATAAAATGATGTGAAATATGATCACAAATGTGACTTGATTAGGACAGCAGTTGATTAAAGTGAAAAGAAAACAGACTGGTGTAAATCAAAAAGAAATTTATTATTCTCAAACTATTTTAGCTTTCCAACACTTAAACAGAATACCTAACAACAAACAACTTAATGGAGGAAAGATTTATTCTGTCTCACTAGTTCAAAAATTTCAGTCCCTGATGGCTGGTTTCATTACTGTGTAAGGCAGGTCATAGTGGAAGGGTACTCACCTCACAGCAGCCCAGGAAGCAGAGAGGAAAAGGGCTTGAGAAGAATGGACCAGGCACCTGCTAAAAGGAATGAGTTACTATAGAAGGGGCCTTGCTCACTAGCATGGCCCATCTTTCGCTCTTGCCTTTGGTATGTGAAGATGTGACATATTGAGTTGTGAGAGCCATCTTGGATCACCACAAGCCTAAGAACAACGAGTCCACCTGCTGAGAATGGGGTAAAGATATGGAGCCTTTGTTCTTGAAAACATTCCTAAGCACTGTGCCAATCCTGGAACTTTTTACATTTGGACTTCACATTATGCAAAATGCAGCATCCTTGTGTTTGAAGCCATTTAGTTTATATTTTGTTACTCATAGACACAGCATTCCTAACTGTTGTAGAATTTAAAATTTTCATTTGTCAAATTGTTGTTGTTAATCACTCTTAAAATCTTTTTAAATACTTTCTCATGTAATAAATTCTTACATACATTTTGGTCTTCCTGGATTTTCCCTCCTGTTTCATTTAAGCATATTGCATGGTGACCACCTAAGTCTTTAATATTTTACAGAGCAAGAGTTAACACTATCTAACCCTGTGAGTTATGATACTTCTTTTCAACTTTGTAATACTCTTCTTGGATCTAACTTCTCTGTGATGCAGTAAAACAGTTTCTCCTACTTCACACATTTAAGGGCCATAAAACTGATAAGGCATTGGATAAAACTAAGTATTAGGTCAAGGTTTTATAGAAAGTAGATGAAAGCCATTGGTAGTGTGGAAGTTTCTCTAAAACACAATAATTCTGCATGTAGACAGAATTATTAATGTGAAGTAAAATGTGATTTTAACAAAAATGAAATAAAGGAAGACTGGCCTGCAATGCCTTCAACATCTGGCATTGGTTTGAAAAAAATGCAATTTGAAAGTTGGGACCAAAAGCTCCGAAAGAATCAGCAAATAAGGAAACAGAGTTGTACAGTAATAAGAAAACATAATGCCTCTCTTCCCATTTTGTGTAAGCGATAAGCAATTAGTTTGCTTTCAGGGACAGACTTCCAATGTGACAGAAGCCTGGGAAAAGCAGGCCCTGTGCTTTGCTATCTGAGGCTGTTAGTTGGGAAGGATGTTTTACTTGACAGTTGATTAGGGGTTAAATGAACTGAAAAAACTGGCAATTTTTGCTGCCTTTGCATTTATCGTAACAGCAATTATCTACATTTTTTTCTTTTGCCAGTTCTAAAGACTAGATTTAAACAATTATCCATGTAAGAAAAACAGATTTTGAGTGGCAAAAGGGCAAGTAGGATTTGAAACCACTAATTCTTTAAAGGATAAGAATCTTATCTGAAAATTGGCTAACATGGTCGATAAGCCTTAAAAGATGCCTTTAAAAATTTGCCCAAACTAAAAAATGCAGTTCTGGAAAAAATATTATTGAATAAATGTTTATCTAGCATTTTCTTAATTACTCTACATAAAACATCCAATCTATTTTGAGTCAAATAGTTTATATAGTTATTGTTGAGCATTAATCGAGTGCCTGCTGTGTGCTAGATAGTGTTCTAGATGCTAGGGGTACTGCAGTGAAAGATGAAGGAAGCTGAAAGGCTCAGTCTTCAAGAATACAGATTGAGGAAAAACAAGCCATCAATGAATAATAAAATATTTAGTATGTCAGGTAGTAATATTTTATGGAAAAGTCGAGTAGGGGAGGGGATGAAGGGTGATGGTGATAGGTTGATATTTAATTAAGGTTCTAAATAAAGTGAAAGAAGAAGATATGAGATCACGTGGGGAATGATTATTGGAGTAGAAGGAACAGCAAGTGCAAAGGTCCTGAAGTGGGAGCAGGTTTAGCATGTCTGAGGAACCCAGGAGCCAAATATGACTGTATTGAAATGAACCAAAGAGAAAGTAGTGAATAATGAGGTCAAAGCAATAGCCAGAGGCCAGACCATGTAAGGCTGCATAGAACATGGTGAAGACTTTGGCTTTTCTTCTATGTGAGATGAAAAATCATTGGACATTTTTAAGATAAGGAATTGACTGACCTCTATGTCTTACCATGATAATCTTGGCTGCTATGTTGATTAAAAATAAAAAAAACTGAGTGAAATAAGGATGAAAGCACAGAGGTCAGATGAGTAGTTGTTGCATTATTCGCCTTGAAAGACAATGATGCCTTGGATCAGGTGGGAGGAATGGGGTGTTGGGAATAATTAGATACTGAATCTATTTCATAGGCATAGTTGGCAAAACTTGCTGAATGCTGCTTAGAGGTCAAGGTGTCTGTTGCAGTTTGGGGCTTTCCTGAGATGGGTCATTATGTGATTTACCAAGATGGAGAATGGTAGTGCTGAAGAAGGGCGTGTGTCATCTGAGACAAATTCCATTTGCAATGCCTGTTAGATAGACATCTAGGTGGAAACGCTAAGTCAGCAGTTGGATATAATGAAACTAGAGTTCAAGGGCGAAGTCTAGGCTAGAAATAAAAAATTTCCATCCACCAGTCAACAGTATTGAAGTTACTAAATAGAATTAGATCACCTGCAGTGCACATGGAAAGAGAGGTCTGAGCTCTATGGCACTTCAGAGTTTCAGCGTCACAACCCAATGTAGTAGGCCGAATAATAACCCAAAGGTGTCAAAAACCAGTGGGTGTGCAGGCAGATACTTGTAATTCCAGCTGCAGAAGGAGGAGGCAGAAGCGGGGATACTGCTAGTTCAAGGCCAGCCTGGATAACTTAGTGAGTCCTTCTCTTGAAATAAGGTATAAAACAGGGGCTGAAGATGTACCTCAGTGGCAAAGTACTCCCAAGTTGAATCCCTGAGATCAGGGGAAAATATGTCTTTAAAATGAGAATATGTTTCTTACAGCAAGGCAAAGGGATTTGCAGATGTGATTAACATTAAGGACTGGGAGATAATGAGAGTATGCCGAGTAATTAAGGAAAGCCCAGTCTAGTAACGGAAATACCTAAAAATGGAAAACTTTCCCAGTTGTGGGTCAGAGAGATCAAAAGATAGGAAAGAGATATGGTTGGCTTTGAAAATGGAGCAGGTGGCCTATTAGCCAAATAATTTAGGCAACTTTAGAATCTGGACAAGGTACTTAGGTAGTTTTAAAAATCATACTTTTTATTCAATAAGCCATAATTACACTATACCCCTGCGAAGTCCCAGTTCTGAGTCGTTAATGAATTTTTACTTAGAAACTAACTAGTAATCATTCCAAGAAACCCCAGGAAATTTTGTGGAAACCACGAATAGCCTCTGCAACTGTTGTTTTTTTTTGGGGGGGGGGAAGGAGGTGGGGTCCAAGTAGCCAATCTGAGAGCGTATTCAATGTTCCTTGCTGCTGATTGGCTGCCACCCACAACCTGTCAGAGGCAGATACATCGGTATTCCCCGCATTAAAAGAGGTTGTCTTACTGTGTATACCTAGCTGGAGTGTTCTCGGTTTTGTTCCCTTCAAAGCCCTAAGTTCCCTAGCATGCCACCAAAACACCTTCTAAAGCCTTATTAATACAGTATTTTGTTAAGGTAAATTACATAACTGAATGAGACACAGCATATTTAGGGTTTAAACTATAAAAATAGGCACTTGTAGATGTTTTTCTGCCATATCTGAAATTTGCTTATTTTTTCCGGTACTGGAAATCAAACTCAGGAGCTCCAACCCCTGCCGGAAATTTGCAGCTTTTCACAATTCTCTGTTGTTCCAGGAATATAACCCTCACGAATTTCAGAGGTCCACTGTCTATGTATTTATAGGATATAATGTATTTTTACACATATAAATACTGCGGAATGATTTAATTAAGCTACCTAACATGTTCATCACCTTGCTTATTTATCATTTTTTATGGTGACATATTTTATGGTGAGAGACTTTCTTGGCTCTCTTGAGATATCTTATACAGTAATACTGACTACAGGTACCCTACTGTGCAATAGTTCTCAAGACATTCCTTTTGTCAGTCTGAAACTTTGTACATGAAGGTGGTTTTGGATGAGATTAGCATTTAAAACAGGAGACTTTGAGTAAAGTAAGTTACCTTCAACGATGTGAGTGGCCTCATCCAATCAGTTGAAGACAGGAATATAACAAAGACTGCCTTCCCCAGAGGAAGAAGGAATTCTATGAGGCAGTCAGCCTTGTAGTTGTAGTTGGTTTGTAGCCCTTACCTGAGTTTCCATCATGTTTTGTGCTCTCCAAGCCTCAATAATCACATGAGTTATTCTTTAAAATCTCCCTATTTCTCTCTTTCCTTCCCTCTCTCTCTCCTGTCTTACACACACACACACCCTGTTAGTTCTGTTTCTCTGAAAATCTCTGAGTAATGCAGCTGAGAAAAGGGAGCACACAGGTACACACATCTGATACGCTTACTCCCATTTCCAGAGTCTAGAGTTTTGTAGAATGGTGGTCGCTGTGGCGAAACAAAGATATGAATTGGGAAGGGGTAAATGGCAGGAGAGAGGCACTCTGTTATCCAGGGAGTGAGAGGAGGGAAGTGAGGGAAGGTAGAGGGGGGCAGTCTGTTGGACAACTCTGGAAAGAGAATGACTAGATGGCCTGAGGCCTGCAGTCCTAGGAAAGCTGGTTTCAGGTGGACTGAAGATAACAACATACCATAGGCTGAATGAGTTAGAGAACAGAAATATATTTTCCTCATAGTTTTGGAGGCTGGAAGTCCAAGCCTCTTGAGTTCTCTTCAGGTTTCTGTCTTTGGTTTATAGATGTCCATCTCTTTTTTTTCCCACCTGTCCATAGGGTCAGCCCTTTGTGACATGTGGGTCCAGAATTCCTCTTCTCATGAGGGCACCAATCAGGATGATTAGAGCCCCTATAATAGCCTAATTTTACTTTAATTACCTCTGTAAAAACCCTATCTCCAAACATGGTCATACTGTGGGTCCATGGGGGTTCAGTTTTCAATATACAGTTTGGGAGCAGGGCATAACTCAGCAACAAGCTCCAAATGACCCCCCCCTCAAAGTGCCTCACGAACTCCTGACAAAAAATCACCACTTCATGCAGAATGTTGACAAAATAGACAATGGATGGGGATGATGTCTTCTTTCTGAAAAACTCTCATCAAACAAGGGGATCTTTTTAAGGTGAAAGTGAAGATCTGGTTAAGGCTGAAGTCATAGTGCATTGTGAAGTTGAGGAGGTCAAAGGCCCATCTGTTGTCAAAGGCAAGCAATGATCATCCTAGTTAGAGGCTGAGCAAAGGTTGAATTGCTCAGCTCATAAATTATTGTCCTAAATTTGCCTCCTTTGCATCACAAGGGGCCTAGTTCTAGCTGTGAAAAACCCAGCTGCATATGTTTTAGGGAAAAGTGAGAGAATGAGGTGACTAGGAAAGGATATTAGGAACCTATCTTTCAATTCCTCTTATAAATTATCTGATGAAGTACTTATGTTAGTACTTCAGCTGGAAGAAGCATTGTTCACAAATTCTGAAATGTGTTCATTTTCTTCTGAATTAAAACTGTGCTTTAACATGTTCAAGGGAGGTGAACGCTTTCTGGCATTGCTGCTCTGAAGAGCATGTGCCTCAGGGTCAGTGACATCTGGAAGAGAACATGTTATTTGAGGGATGGCACACAGCAATAATGAACTAACCTGAGACCCTACACTGTGACAGTGCAGTGTACCACACATCTCCCTCCTTCCTCAAACCGCCTCCGAAGTGCGTATCTACACATTCCCTTCTTCCTCATGCCACTCCCCTACCTGCTTGATTTGGTCAGGAAACTTGAGGAATGGCCTTGGTGAAGGACAGGAAATGTGTGCACATAGGGCAGCTCAGAGAATTGTGTAGCTAGAAAATGGAGCAGGGCTTCAGAGAGGGACTTGGGGACCAAGAGAGAACACCTGGGACTGGCCTTCAGCATTCAAGCTAAATAATTTAAATGTAAATCTGGAAGGAATAAGAAATAGAAGATTTGAAAAAAACACAATAGCATGACCTGAATCTAGCCAGCAAACTATAGCAGTCTGTTTTGAATAGCTTGTGAGCTACAAATCATTTTCATTTTATGTTTTCACAGCAGTGGGATGGAGCCAGAGCCTTGTGCGTGCTAGGAAAGTGCTCCACTGCTGAGCTGCATCCTGAATACCCCTTTCTTAGGGTCACACTAGGTTTGCAGGCTGATTTCAAAATTGCAATGCTCCTACCTCAGCCTCTTGAGCAGCTGGGATTATAGATGTGCTCACTGCTCCAGGCTACAAATGATTTTTACATGTTCTAGAAGACTGGAAAGAAAGGAAGAACAGAAGGATGGACAGACAGACTTAGAGAAGATGTGACATGGAATGTATTGCCTGGAAAGCCTAAAATACTTACCATCTGGCTTTTTACCAATAATATTCATCAAATTCTAAGATAGATGTAAAAAACAAATAGATACCATTCTTGAATATTTATTTTATATCAAGTTTTAGTGTCCATGATCTTTAATTCTTACAATTCAGTGACTTGTCCAGCCCATAGCTCAGTGCATAAGCCAGGATCTGGCCCAGGGTGGCTGGCCCTGAGGTCCACACACTCATTCCCTGCACAAATTGCAGCTGGAGCTGAGTGAGGCAGAGACCAGGGAGGCAGCTGTGAGGTCACATGACCCTGAATAGCAGGTAGGATGCAGTTTGCATGAGGGCAAATAGAGAGCAGGGAAAGAGAAGCAGAAAGTCTGTGGGGTTTGATGTGATTTGAGGCACCAGAAGAGGCACATCTGCACTTATTATCTTCCTTGAGTTCTTCTCATCTTGAGCTCCTCCTCAGGCTCTCTGCCAGTGCTTTTCCATCACTGATTTTATTTTTGAATAAAGCTTCCTAGAACAGTGGCAGTGTGTCTTCAGCTCTGGACCTGCCTTGTGCCCAGGCACATGTGCTTACATGGTGGCCCCCCATTAATGTCACATTTAGCTTGTGCCCAAACTGAGGACCCTCTGTAAGACCTGGGATGTGTAGTACCAATGGCATTGGATTTGGGTAGAACCTTCTAAGACATCAAACTGTCAACTATGATATTGCCTTTTCCCCAACAATCCTAAATTTGGAAACTTATCCTAAAAATGTAAACAGAAAGGAAACCTCTATTTACCTACCTACCTATGTGCCTACTTATCCATCAAATTATTTATCACAGTGTTATTTAAGAAATAAATTCCCAACAATTTAAACAATGGATAGGAAAATGGTTGGGTAAGTTTTGTACCTGAAGAAAAGTCAGGTGGCCATTAAAAATAAACATTATAGACTCTGTAGCAACAAGAAAATGCACAGCAGCTGATCGATTTTCCTGGAAATAAATAGGAAGGTGCATGGATATTTCCAGTAAGGATGTGTGCAGCTGAAACCAGCATTACTAAGGTGGCGAATAATTTTACAATTTGCTTTCTTATACCATCTTTAGTCAAAAGGAGGAATGACCAGGCTGCCACTATGGCCTGAGATGAGTTTGTGCTGTCAGTATTTCTCCTTTTAGGGTTGAAGCATACAGTGGTCAAGGAATAGACATTTTGTTGCTTTGGGTTTTTGTTTGCCTGGCCTCTACTTTTCTGTCCTGGTAATATTAGTCTGATTTTCCTTTGAGAACTATCCTAACCTCAACCCTGTGACTCTGGGTCTAAGGATATGACCTGGATTTTACCAAAGCAAAAGTTATATCATCTGACCACATTGGTTTTTTTTAAAGATCTGTCACCCAGGCATGCAAACCAGGTATGGGAATCTTGCTGACGTAATTATTGTGAAACAAGGACTCTGCAGACTTGCTAAACTAGAACATAAATTTGGATGTGCTAGGAGCTGTGGAGTGTTGCCACATGGAGACGGAAGCTTGATAATGAAACCAAAACTGAGGGTGCTGAAGTGTAGAGTTGAGAGAGGGAGACAGTAAGGGAGGTTCACAGGGAAAGTAGAAAATGATGACAGTTTGAGGCCATTTGTCCAGCTTTTCCTCAGTATAATCACCCAGTGAACTTCCTGATTAGTTGAGCCAATAGTTTCTCTCTCTTTTCCCCATTCCACCTGTCTCTCTTTTTATCTTTAGTCTAATTTTAGTTCAGTTTCCTCCCCTTGCAACCCAAACAAGCTTATTTCCAAAAGGTGTCCACAGTTTGCTTCATTCCTAGTCCAGAGCAAGTGGGAAAATGTCAGAGATAAAGTACACAGTGGAAAAGAAAGTGAGTTCCACCTGGTTGGTGGGAAATGCTTTGTGACCTTGCATGTGCCCTGGCAAGGGCAAGTGCATTTTGTACAGGGTTGAGGCTTCTCTGGCAAAATACTTATTGTTAAAGAAGAAAGATGTGGAAACTTCGGGAATTTTCATGGGTTGGGGAGGGTGATAAAATCAGGATGGATGAAATGTGGGTTTTAAAATGCAAGTAACTTACAGCCAGCCTCAGAACCTAGATGCAAATCATCAGCAGGTTGGCAGTGTTTTTGTTACTGATCTCTTTTGATAGTTCTTCCTACATAATTATTATTCCGTGTGCTTTGTAAAATTTCTTTGTACATTAAAATTCCAGGCTATTTCTCATGTTTTATTTTCTAGCTTTTTCTTTTCTTTTCTTTTCTTTTTTTTAACCTTCGTATTCCAAAGTCACTGTCTGACTGGTTAATAGTAAGGATTTATGTGCCACTGAAATTAGTTGCTAAACATCAAAGTGTCCTGTGCATATGTAATAAAGATATGTTGCAGGGAGGGGGTAACTGCAATCATGATTCAAATTTTCAAATCTGTAAGACTAAGCTCTCTGCATAAAAAGAATGAGAACATGATTTCTCTACACCTGTTCCATCAGGTGGGGGATGATGTATGAGTTAGGAACACCTGAATCCTCCCAAATCTGGTGAGGAAAAACACTCCAGTTCTTCCTCTTCTTTCTTCTTCTTCCTCTTCCTCTTCCTCTTCCTCTTCCTCTTCCTCTTCCTCTTCCTCTTCCTCTTCTTCTTCTTCTTCTTCTTCTTCTTCTTCTTCTTCTTCTTCTTCTTCTTCTTCTTCTTCTTCTTCTTCTTCTTCTTCTTCTTCTTCGTACTAGAGATCAGGCAGGCACTTTTGCTGCTGAGCTAAATCCCCAGCCCAACACTCAAGTTCTTAAAAGTGGATGTAGCCAGTCAAAAGTTCCCTAATACGTTGGTCATTTGCTGCCATTCTCAGCCCCCCTCCTTCTGTGGTCTGCTACTGTATCTATTTGGGGTAAAATGTCAGCCTTTGAAGATTGTTTTTGTCTAGAATCATTAGATAGAAGGCAGGAGAAGAAAGAATCCTTTTCCTGCTTCTAGTTTCTGTCAGTTTCCCTCTGGCAACAGTGAGCATACACTGATCAGACTTTTGGCTTTCCCGCAGCCGCTCCTATAGAGCCTCTTTTGGTCCTGTACCAGTATCTGATACTTTTGGTGGACTTGGTGTCACTGGAGCCTCCATGCCCCTCCCCCAAGGTTATAACCCATTCTCTACACCTGGGTTTCACTAACACTCTGGTTTCTCCTCCCATCTTTGGCTGTGCCATCTACTAAAGTCTAGATTGCCCCAAGATCTCTGTTTTCTTAGTGCTCCCTCTGTGGTCAATTTCCCTTGATAAATTTCCTTTTTGAAATAACCGAAATGGTTGAGGTTTCCTGACCACCATACCTAATAAATATCATAAGTGTATGTGCCTTAGACCTATGAGCCTTTTGGGAAAGTAGACATGAAAAAAAAAAAGGTGAGTTTTTTTTTTTGATCATTCATTACAAAATATTTTTAAAAATATTTTGCACCTAATCTCAAGAAATGCATTACTCACCATTGACAACCAACTGTATTTATTTTTGGTGCCAGGGATTGAATTTATGACCTCAGATTTGCCAGACAGGCACTTATACCATCAGGCCAAATCCCTGCCCACCAATTGTTGCTGTTATTTCTCCTGGTGTTCCTATGTTTTCTTTTTTAACATACATTTAGGACATTTTGCCAATTGCTTCCTCACAGTCAACAGTAATTGAGTGGTTTGAGTAATTGGCTATTTAAGCAGTTTTGGCTCACCTCTATCCTAACTTATCAGGGACTAATAGAGCTATCTGAAGGAAGTCTAGTGGAACTAACTATCAAAGAATTTATCAGAGATAAACTTGTCAAGCAAGAAATTTTGCAGAAATTTGCCTACTCTCTTGGGTAACTCCTATTAGTTCCTTTGGTACTTTGTTGTGTTATCATCTCTAGAAAACTCTTCTAGAGATCACCTCCTGAAGAATGGCATTGTGGAATAGCAACCCCAGGACACAGACTTTGGGGTGGTAGCAAACAGGGAGGAGTTTAATGGAGTGTGCTTTTGGGAACCACACCAGCAAAAGAGCAAAGAAAACCAGGCAGAGGAAAAAGCTGAACTGCAGTACACTTGGCAAGGTAGTCTCAACCACCCCTTGGAGCCATGGTGCTGAGATAGTGCTTCAGATAGATAGAATTAGCTGTGGAATGTGGGATACTTGTGGGGAGAAAGCTGAACTTAGGTGAGGCCACTTCAGAGCAGTAGAGGGTAGAGAGAGACACACAGAGGTCAGCTGTTAACAGGTAACACTTTTAATTGCTGCAAGATGCTTAAGGAAGGTCAGGGTGGCACATCACAGAACTTGGTCCCCTGTGATTGGGTGGTCAATGTCCTTAGGGGCCCACAGCCCTTACCTTTTAGTCCACATCACAGTGCATTATGATAATGTGTTTATGTGTCCATCTGAGACTGGGTTCCAGCATTCAGTAAAAACATGGTATGCAGTAGGCATCTGACTAATACTGAATTTAGTGCAGGAAAGGTATCTTCCTTCTAGCCACTGCAGTATGCAGGGATTTCATGTGTTATATTCAAGTCTAAAGATGGAGATAAAATAATCATGTTTTTGGGTTCAGTCTGGAGAAATTATGTGACTTAAGCTCTGGAGTAATATCATAGAGGACACATTTTGGGCAAAATTTAAAGGTCAAATTATGCCAGGTGAATTGCTTATAAACAGGAATAGAGAAACACAGGTTGTGAACAACGTTGCCCAGGACCCCGTTTGTGTTGTTTCCCAGTAGCCACTCTGTAGTCCTGGATGCAGTGCAGAGCTGGCAACCAGTGTAAGCATTTGTTTAGCTGCTGCTGCTGCCAGCTGTCCCCAAAAGTCAGCAGGACTTTGACCTTCCATGAGAGTCAGACAAGAAAAAGAGCGGAAAGGCAGCCACATCAACAGGAAATAAAACATTTTTATTGAATATTGGTGTAATATGTTAAGTCATTTTTAACAACAATCAGAAAACTACTGTGGAATTCACTACACAAAATGAAACAAAATTTAAACCACCTCATCAAAAAATGAAGGTAAAATACAGCTAAAGTAGTTGACTCGCGGGTCACGAGCCATATGGCAGAAGAAAACACCCCAACATTTCTACAAGACACAGAGGAAACCCACACATAGAAACACTCAAGCAGGCAGTAAATATACACAAAGGCAACTAGGATCTTTCTAGGGCATCAGAGTCTAATTCTTTACACAGCTTTGTCAGAAAGGTACATGTGGCTTATCTGAGGATGAAAGTTGTCATAAAGCAGGTTTGGTCACCAGCTTGTGAAAGATGACACAGTACCCACTAATTTAATGATGACAATCTCCTGTTGGCAGTGTTGCAAGAGAATGTGTTAGTAGTACTGTAACAGAAGAAATAATGTCTGTTCTACAAACCTGCTTGCTTGAAAGTGTTGCTTCATTGTGAACAACTTAAAGCTGAAGACAGTGAAATTAAATGTCAGTTCCTGGTATTTAAGGAATTTTTAAAAGTCAACTCCTTCTCTTTGGTAGAGTTTGGTCCTTTACATTGCAAAAATTCTCATCTGAATTTTCTATTTGAACCCATATTTAATCTTCACTATGACTTGTACATTTTCTGTTACCTCTGTTTTATAAAAAGCATGGACCATCATCAAAAAGAGATGTTCCTCTCCCTTTGCCCTTTGTGTCTGCTCCATTTCTAAAGAGTTTGTTATGAGGGGGCTGCAGAGTGAAAGGGCTTGCCTCCTCTTTGCTGAGGCAAGAATAATGACAGGTATTCTAGTTTTACTGGGAAACAGCCAACCCCATGTTTAAAGTCTACCATCAGCCCTTTTTGAATTCTCAAGTTTTTTTTTTTTAAACATGGAGTGATGTCCTAAAGACCGAACATGAAACCAGTGCCTAGTTTTCCTGTACCGTATCTTGCTATGTGTGAAGGTGCATGCTCATGTCAGAGCATCAGTATTCTCTGTGACCTAGAAATTAAAATGAGTCACAGAAGCCAGTGGGAGAAAAGACCAGAAGCAGTGTGAGATAATAGGCTGCCCTTCTGCAAAGTGTTTGTCTACCATAATGGGGAAAACATGGAATATTGCACAGTGCTTGACAAATTGCTGTATGTTCCACCCCAGTCTATGTGTCTTTCTTGTTCTATGCATAGCTCTTCAGTTCTGAATTGGTCCTTTGTAATAAGAACTGTTTGTGCTACACACACCTTGGGCAGTGCAGTAGAAGGGAATGGCAGTATTGTTACAATATCACTACGGAATAAACTGAGTGCTATCCACTGAGGAAACTACGTTTGTCTAAGCACACACGGCAGTCACAGTGTTACACAGAGCAGTCCTGTAAGATTTATGGAATGACTAGTAGCTTTGTAATAGTGCCATTTACTAAGTAATAACATTGAAAACATTTAAAAACTCTTCCTTAATCAAGCATCTAGTGTACATAAGAGGTTGCTTCTGTTTTCTAGAACTTGTTCTTAGTTTTGTTTCACCTTTGTTTAAAGGACAAATTAAAACTTATTTAAGTAAAAAGAGCATATAAAAAAGATCATTGGCTGTCTGTTTTGGCTTAATTGAAGTGCATTCAGAACTATGGCTAATTGATTCTATTTTTTTTCTTCACCTTGTGATGGGATTACAATACTGTCTGTTTACCACAAAGTAATTTTGTGTAATAAGCACAGATTGCTGTGTTAAAAATATTCTGCATTCCTTCTATCTGGTTTTGTATAATAAAATATTTTGTTACAAAGTCTAATGTGCAAACCTTTTGGAATCATATAGATGTGAAATCTGGAACAGAATTCACAGGATGCACATTTTGTATAAATGTGATAATGGAGAGCTTTTGTTTTTTGTAAATAGGTAATATTTCAGAAATGCTAACTTCTCCCCTCAGCTTCTCCTCCCCTACCCCATCCCCAAACAAACAAATGTGAGCAACACACACACACACACACACACACATACACACACACGCATACACACATGCACATGTAAACACACACTTGGAACACCATCATGTTGTTACTTTGTATTAATAATGTGAGTTCATTGACTCCTGTTCAGTTGCTTCTTCAAATGCAAGAGTGAAGCCATGATCTTAGCTTTGCAGGTATGCACAGACAGATGTTGTTCTGGTTTGTGGCTATATTTCCTTGTGGTCAGCCTTGATGCTGCTCAGATCATGCTGTTTTGCCTGTGAAGGAATTCTACAAAATTGGATTCACCCAACAAATATGTAATGTAAGCATATCTTGATACTCAAGTGACTCAATTGAAAGTTCAGGTTTAAGTTGTCCTTTACAATGCCTGTTTAACTGTACTAGTGCCTTGCAAGTTGATATTTTGCTGGAATGCAGATGATACGCTATTTACCATATAATATATTATCAGCTCTCCTATATCTCAGTCAATTTACATAGTTTAAAATAGAACATCTTATTAAAAACATCTAGATATACACAGATTAGGAAACGCTTACAACATACAAATACACAAACTAGAAATAAATCTTTAGCATACTGGTATATACAACAGTGAGATACAATAAATAATTTTGGTCATGCTCTATCTACACATCATATTGCTTAAAAGAAGAGTAGATTTGGAGGGCAGTGGTATGGTGAAGGGCATAGGGGCTCTCTACACTTAAATTTGTGCAAATTAAAACAGGATTTGAAGTACCACTGAATTGTGTTAAGAATGCATGGCTGGAGAAATGAAAGGACCCAGATTACTGAGGTATTTACAGATACTGGCTAAAGAGCAGTATGTGGGCAAATGCAGAAAGGCTTCTTTTTCCCTTTACTTCTTGACAGCCAGCATGGCATCCACTTCCTCCTCTACCTGAAGGGTGTGCCACTGGGCGATGGGTCGCCTGGGGTTGGCCAGCATGTCTGACCAGTGCCGCAGCTCAGCGCCGGTGCTGTTGTAGCCCACAAAGACTTTGCCGATGGCATCGTTCTTGCCAATCTTGTCATAGTCCAAAACAGTTACCACCACTTGCACTTTCTGAAAAAGGGCACATAATGAACATGAAACCTCTAGCTCTGCAGTCCTAACACTAATAGTCCTTGAACTATAAGGCATTGGAAATAAAAATTGACCCACCTACCAGGACAAAGCTGAAAATTACTTCAATATGAAAACTTGGGTCCAGTTTTTATTTTTCCACTACATTATCCTCATCACCACCATCCTTTTCATCATCATCTTAATACTTAAATGTCAGTTTTTATAATGTATTTCACATTATTCTAACTCTTTTATAAATGAACTAACACAATTATTTCTCACAGTAGGTCCCATTAATCTTGCCTTTGTACAGATAAGGATACTAAGCTCGGAAAAGTTGTATAACCTGTCTGAGATGGCATAAGGAATGAGCAGGTTGATTGCCAGAACTTGTGCCATCAACCATCATACTATGCCATGTGGGGCAAATTATCTTTTAAATCCATTGTTTTATCTGTCTCATCAGTGAGAATTCTGTTATTGGCACTTACACCATGCTTTGTCGTTTGTTTATTTTTGTTTAAATTCCCAAATAACTTTGTGCTATCATCTGATTTGAAGATCCAACTACTTAGTTTTGTATCATATGGTTATAATGTATCAAAATAGTAAAAGTTTTAAAAAGTAGTAACTAAATAATTTTTTATTTAATTGTATATTCTCTCAATAAACACCTATTATGTAACTACTGTATATCTGGCATTGACATTGAATGAATATTACCTTTTGGGCCATGTGGGATTTACCTCAGTGATTTCATCAGTTATGAGGGTTTACTTGACTAATTTTAGACTAACTGAACTGATTCAAGGTAACCACATTATTGAGGCATAGAATACTTTTTAAAAGTGCATCAGTTTTCTTTCTAGGTAATAAATTTGTTTACTTAACACATGTGATGACTCCACTCTAGAAACTGAGTTCAAAGATAATGAGTTTAACATAAAGTGGAATGCATAACATTTTGTGGCCAGAGTTAAAGAGAACAGAAAAAGTAATTATGAAAGCCAGGATCATATGAGTTTGCAGCTAAGTTGCACTCCTTCTGTGGACTTTGTACTCTGGAGACTGTGCTATTGTCCTAGTGTACACCTCTTGAACAGGGAAAGAAATCACTTCTGGAAGTGAAGTTTCAAATATGAAATGCAGCACACTGGCAAAAAAGGAGATTATCTTTGGAGTAATTCCATAGTTAAGAAGGTCATCTTGATTCTAAACTGGTGTTTGGAACCAACGATAAGATGGTATTTGATGCTTCAATTCTCAAAATTTGTCCCAAGCAAATTCATGAGGGCAATGAGAAAGAGACATTACGAACAGAGGTAACAGGGTAACAGTTTGGACTAAGTTTCAGTTATTCCACTGAGGAGTAAATTGAGTGTGACATTCAAAACAAAGTGTCCTTGTGAAGACCTTGAGTTAAGTTTTCAAGCTGCATGTATAGCTTTTTTTCTCCATTTTTTGTGTATGGATGACAACATTTTCACAAGCTTTTGGAAATCAGATAGAAGACAGATAATTTCATAATGTGAGGATAGGGAAACCCTAAACCCTTATTTTGGCAAGAGATATACTCAATTACTTTCTCTAGGGAAATCAGAGTAGGAAAGTGCTATTTTAGGGAAGAAAAAAAAAAAAACCTAAAAAAAATTGATTCAATGAGCAGAGGAAGGGATATAGTCAAAGGAATTATTCTTTCATGGCTAATATATTCTCTCTTGGGTTTGGATTCTCTCTACCCGTCTCTAATTTGCTGTCCCAGAAACCCAAAATTTAGCTATTGTAAATGTGTTGTACTTTCAATATATTTGTATTTTCTACGACATTTCTTTTTAAAAGTATAAAATTTTAGCTCAAAGGAGAAAGCTTACAATAGGATTGTTTTTGGCTCAGTGTCCTGCTTTCTATTGTTTTGTGGAATTAAAAAAAAAACAAAACACCAAGAGGAATCAGTTTCCATAGGGATCAGGTCTCAGGACTTGGAAGAGTTCACTGAACAAATATTGCAAAACTTTGGAGGAAATTGATACCTTAGTGATTTGGCAGTTGGTGCAAAACAATGGATTCATAGGTTCAGGCTACTGAATGAATGACTGGGAACAGGGAATTGATATCCTTTTACTTATATAACAGCTGTTGAAAGTAAATAAGTGTACATAATTTACCAACATGTAAAAATGTGAGAAAGGTTACATAAAAACCATGAACCAATATGAGAATTCTAGGGTTCCTGGTTATTTTTGGCCACTTAAAATTTCCTTGTATAATAGAGTAGCTACTAACCACAGGTAGCAGTTTAAATTTAATTCTAAAAAAATAAGTTCAAATTAAATAATGTTGGAACTGAGATATCATTAGTTCCCAGTGGGAACCATGTTGAGCAGCATGGATAATAAAAAATTTCCATCATTGCAGTTCTATTGGACGTATTAGTTGATATATTTTATGTTGTTTGATTCATTTTCTAATCAAATGTTCATTTGAAAAGGAGATACACTAGCATTGTGAATAAAAATCATAATGATGAAAACTTTACTAATTGCTCTTATGTACTAGGATATCCAAATGATTTTCTACACATAATCTCATTTTGACATAAATTATTATTTTTATTTGATAAGTGAGGGAATTCTAAGCCTTTGCTTATGTATATAAATGAGTTCTAAATGGTATGCATTATAAGATTATTGCAAGGATCAAATGAAATTATACATGTAAAATACTTAACAGGCATAGGCACATAATATATAATAAGTCTAGCTATTTTATATTAGCTTTTTATGTAATAAACATGATTAATTTCGAAGATACTATATTCTAAGAAGAAATTAAAAGTAAATGGAAACTATTTGCTGACTTTTATTATTCTGGATCCTTCAAAGGTTACATGTTACAGTTTTTATGTCTATCTTTCATTTCTTCTTCAAGTTATAGGTAAACATTAATATCACTGGCCAGATAGACTCATAACGGTTTTTAAACAAAATGTAAAAATAGTGGTGCTTTATGCATTTGATTCCCTGGTACTCATTAAAGACTACCAAGAAATAGCCCATAATTATCATATGCAAACTTTGAATTCTTATGGTCTAACTAGGGAGAAGGGGTGAAGATTTAAATATTCTTTTAAATCCCTAATTCAAAAAATGACCTATTACCATTGTGGCTCCAGGTAGTACTTCATTTTGAACGTGTTAACCACAAGATCTTTTAATGGGATACTTTCTATCATAATAGTATTCTTTGTATTGTAACATAAAAGGTTTAAAGATTTATTTTTGCTAAACTGCTTTCACAGCAGACAGACTTAAAATAAAAGAGGGCTACAGGAGTAGCTCAGTGGCAGAGTGCTTGCTTAGCATGTGCAAGGCCCTGAGTTTATTCCTAGTATTTCAAAAAAGTAAAGAAAAAAATTAGAAATAACTTGGATATATTTAATAAATAAAGTAAAAACATAAGCTTTTAAATTTCTGGTGCAGGAACATATGATAACATTCTGCACATCATGTTATTTAACAAATCTCTATTTAAGAAACACCCAGCCATTTCAACTCAGGATGCTGGATTTTAACAATTAAAAAAGAAATTAAGTCTAATTTTTTGTTGTTGGTCATTTTTGATAAAGATTTAAGATGCTGAAGTGTTAACATCAATCAAAAATATTTCTTTTGTCTCTTTCATGTCTAAAGATGTGACAAGAAGAGATACTTATTATAGTCTGGGAGTAAATAGTGGAAGCTCATTTTCTCTTCACCTTTAAACTTCAGAGTTGAACTTTTTGCGTTAGGAAAGTTATTTTGTTTGTTTCTTCTCTTTTTTTTCTACCTTGTTTCTGCTCAGCAGGAGGCCATCTGTTTTTAGCTGATGAATCAGCACATTCTGTGCTGTATCTTTTATCATATCCTTCGTTGATGTGGTTCAAGCATCAGATGTACATGGGAATAAGAATGGCAGTACTAATGATGGCTTGGGAACTGATAATTTACAAGCTCTATGTGTAAAATTTATGTGCTCTGAAGGAGTGAAATTGGATGGGAGGACAAAATTATGTCTGAAATTACCTGGATTTGCTCAAAAGGTACTTCAAAGCTGAATGACTCATTGTAGTAGGGGTTAAGTGTGTTCTTTTTAATTGTTGTCTTTTTCTTCTTCAGCCTCTTGCCATTCTGCATCAGATGAATCTTCACATAAGGATCTGAAAAACAGAAACAAATAATTTTGAGAGATTAGAGACATGTATTTTAGATCATAATTTAATTTATATTAAGGACCAAGAATTTCCAAAAGGTAAATAATTATACAGGATGGATTTACTATTTTTTAAAATTTCAAGGTTTTTTTTTGTTGGAATTCTTAAGTAACCTGTGAAATGTGTCTTTGCTATGTTTTGTGAATGCTTACTTTTGGATTTCAGAGAGCAAGAACAATAGTTTGATGGTAAACCAGATCTCTGGAAGGAAAAGTCTCAACATGGAACGTTTGCAGATTTCTGTGGGATAAATATGCTCTCCATGGCTGAATTTAAGCCACAAACAGTTTAACAACTGGCTTGTTAATTCTCTGAAAACATAACCATTTGCTTTTGTGAGCTGGCTGTGTGCTTGCCTGCAGTGCACCACTGCATGGGAATAAAACTTGATGGAGAAAGGACAAAGGAGTCATTATTACTCAAACAGTATTAATTGAGTGCCTGAGATGTGATGAGCACTGTTAGGCCCCAGGGATGCAGCACTGAACACAATAGACTCTCTCTGTCTTTACCATGGCACTTCAGACTTGGGGAATTAGTAGGTTTATGAAGAAATGAAACACCTATGAAAGTAGAACAAGAGTGTTGTGCAAGAGAAGAGCAGAGTAGAGAACTAATAGAAATCACCAGGGATGGTGTAGGAATGTAGGAACTAATAGGATTACCAGGTAGGAATGAAATTATTTATCTGCTCAGGTGAGGTCTCTGTGAAAGTGACATTTAACCTGGGACATGAAACTGAAGAGGGAGAAATTGGCCCTGTGTGTGTGTATGTGTGTGTGTGTGGGGGAGAGAGAGAGAGAGAGAGAGAGAGAGAAAGAGAGAGAACAAGCAAGAGAGAGCTGAACATTCGTAGGAAAGAGCTTCCTTCAGGCATTCAAGGAAGAGAACACACAGAGGTGATGAGAAAAGGGAAAGACTCTCTGAGCATTTCCCCTAAAGCTTCCTTAGGTCAAGATAAAGTAATAAGTACATGACTGGAGGATGAGGCAGTGCTACCTATGGCTCCATTATTAATGGATGAATCACATACCTTCAGACACTAGGAACCAATATGCAGAATGCAAAGAAAACTTCTTTACTGTTTTCTTAAACATTGTCGCATTATATGTATAACCTATGTTATTATGCTCAAACAGCCAAAAGCAATGATAAAAAAAAAAAAAGAAAAAATGTTAAATCATCCTAGCACCTATTTCTAAGCCTCCCAAATGGTCTCTCCTCTCTTTCATACTGTGGACTCAAGACAGTATAATCTAGTTTACCACCCACATAATTTTAAAAGAGAAAAGTGTATATTTTAAAACATTGTTTTTCTCTACTGTTCAGTTCTGAAGAACAGAAACTTTGTCTGTAGTATTCTCTACTTGTATTTACTAAAACAGTGTCTGACACATAATCCACTTTTTTTTTGAAGGTGGTACTGAGCTGGAACACAGGACCTCACGTGGACTCTATTAAGCATGGATTCTACCACTGAGTTATACCTCTAGATCCATATTCCTAGCCAAGTGCTCCTTGATAAGCTTTATTTTTTAAGTGTCCTCTGGTTCTTCTACCACTTTGAAATGTTGTCCTAGACTCTAGTCCTGTTATATATTGCCCTAATTCTTTGCTTAGTTCACTAACAACTTTTTCTGAGAATTTGCTCAGAATCTGCTCCTTTCTCCTCACTGTTGGCCAAGTCCTCTAAATGGAAATATATCCACCCAGCTATGAGTCACATCTATGTTTTGAGAACATACAGATTTTTAAAGACAAAAACCACCTCTCCCACAAAATAAGACTCTGGAAAGTTAAATTTGTTTATTTTAGAGGCTGTGCTGCAAAGCAAATCCTTGCCAGTTCACAGTTTCTTTGTGGCTGAAAGGTCTTGGTAATGGTATAAATTGTATAGTAATACACAATAATATGGAAATGATAAATTAAGCTGCTACAAGTCTCACTGTTGTTGCTATTGCTTTTCCTGAATAAAGCTGCTAGATACCATACATGGCATCTAAATATCCCTTAGGTTTTTGGAAACATGTAAATGGCAAGGGGAAATATGCAAGCTACATAATTGGGTGATTACCCTCAAGCACTTTATGTCTTTGTGGCTTGTGGATTCCTTCTATTCCTAAAGGCAAGCAGTCATGGAAAGCTTCATCATCTAAACACTGAAAGCTCTTGTTTATCACCATTTAGATAATCCCCATTACCACAAAAATAGATGTAATACTTGGGATATTTTCATCTCTTTCATTTGTTTAAGTTGTGTTAAAACAACAGTAGAGAGTTAAAAAAAACTGGTAGAAAAGAAAGTCCTTTTTCAGATGTCTGTCTAATTTCTAATGATGTATGACTAACTTCTAAAATAGGATAACTTAAGATCAGAAAGAAGATTCTTCATTTCCAAGAAAATCTATATATCTTCATGGCCTCATTTTGGGTCATTTGAGGCCTATGATTTGGTTTTGTCATTGACATGTCACTGCTGCCTTCATGCACCATTGTCAGGTTTTAGTCTTGGTTTAAATCATGTTAGCTGAAATTTTTTTCTCCCTTTTGTCATAATTGTTCTAATTGGGAGATTTTTTTTAGGACACTGCAATGAGATCACTCTTAAGCTGAGTTTTTGTTCCTAATGTTCACAATTGTGGTAGGCAAAATAATAGCTCTTACAAAAATATCACATTCTGAACCACAGAAGCTATGGGTATGTTATGTGGCAAAAAGGATTTTGCAAATATGATTAGGGACTATGATATTATCCAGGAGGCCCTGATTTAGTCACATGAATCCTTAAAAGCAGAGACTCTTCCCTGGCAGTGGTCAGGAAACACAGTGATATAAGAAGGATCAGAGATATGCTATGCTTTTGGCTTTGCAGATGGAAGAAGGGACCACAACCCAAAGCTATGCGCAGTCTGTGAAAAGGCAAGGCAATGGATTCACAATGGAATCCAGCCCTGCTAACACTTTGATTTTAGCCTAGTAAGACTTCTATCGCTTCTTTCAAGAAATTAAAGAATTAAATTAATTTTGTAAAGAGACAGAAATTGTGGCTATTTGTTGTGTGCAATAGGGGGTTTGAAAATATGTGTACATCATGGAAAGGCTAAATTGAGCTAATGAACATAAACATTATCTGACATATGCTTTTCTTGGTGGGAACAGTTAATATTGACTCTCAGCAATCTTCAATTAATACTACTTTGTTATTTGCTTTGGTCACCATGTGATACAACAGACCTATTGAACTTATTCCTCTTGTCTAATGGCATGTGTCAGATTTTTCTAAGTGGTAGGACTGTAAGATAATAAATATATGTTATTTTAAGTCACTAAATTTGTAATAATTTAACATGGCACTATAATAGAAAACTAAGACAGCAAACATATAAAGAGAAGGGTTCTATTGATTATCTAAAAAGGTATGAGGATAACAGTGAAATTTAATAGGTTTAGAAAATAATCTTTCAGAAAAAATTGATATTTTTCCACTGTTATAAACATGCTCATTCTGTTCATCAGACCAGATGATTAATTAAAAAAAGAAGAGAGATCCAAGATGACCAATTCAGATGTAGCATGACAGAGAGCCTCTCCAAGAAAAACAACTCAAATGGTAGAATCTGACACCATGGACAGGACTGGATGAAGGGAGAGAAATTCTTGCGACCCAGGAAGAAAGTGAGGAAAAAGAAAAAAAAAATTGGGTTGGGGATTTAGCTCAGTAGTATAAGTGCCTGCCTTGAAAGCAAGCAGTCATGAGTTTGATCCCTGGTACCAATAAAAAAAAAAAGGGGGGGGAAGAGCTAACAATGGCCGATCAGTGAGCAACAAAATACAAAGCCTCCCGGGAGAAACAACTCATATGCCGGAATAAAACATCCTGGAGAGACACAGACAGAGGGAGATGGATCCTTTTGACACAGGAAGAAATTAAAACATAAAAAATCTCGTCAAACATGCAGTCTCAGGGCTACAATTGGAACATGGCACTTTCACTGTGACCCACAAATTCACAAATTTGTGCCAGCCGGCAGAGCCGCCCAAACTCGTTCTTGCCGCCAATCACAGGAGCCACAGCTCCGCTGAAGTCAGGGGTTGGTGAGCCCAACAGAGAGTGGAGCCAGTGAAGGGACCTTCATTAATCCATGGTCAGTGCTGAGAATGAGACTACCCCCACCAAGGGAAGGGTGTGACCAAATGGGTGACATGTTGGAATCGGGCAGGAGAAGCCTGAACTGGGAGTGACAGTGACTTCAGTTGGTTGCTCCCTCCCCAGAGCAGATATGTGGGATTTTCTTGGACTGGGTCGCACCCCCAGCTGGGACCCAATGAGCTGTCCCAAATTGATTCCCTGTGCCTAGCACGCACGAACCTGGTGAAGGCCCCTGAAGTTTGGCTGGCCTGGGGGGAGGGGCCAGCATACACAGCCCAGGCTTACACCTCAGTGACAAGAGCAGGCAGGAGAAGGCAGAGGTCCCTCACCAGCATGCTTTGGAGGAACGGTAGCCAACAGGGAAGGGGGCTGGGACTTGCACTGTACAACTGTGTGGAGGAAGGCAGGACCATGACAGGAGAGAGAGGCAAGAGGAGGCCCCCAGCCCAGAATCCTGAGAGCACTGATCCAGGAGAGGGAAAAACAAGGGAGACTGAGGGTGACAAACATGCAACATCAGACATGGATTCAATAGACATTAAGAGATATCTTCAGGACCTTGTAGATGAGCTCAAAACTGAAATATTAAATCAGGTAAAGCAAGATATGAGTAGAGTAATAAAAGAAATGCTAAGCATCTCTCAGAAAGACATAGACAGAAGAAGGGAGGAACACAAAAAAAGAAGAGAAACATTTGATAAAGAATATAAAGAAAATATAGAATACATGAAGCGGATTCAAAGAGATTACCAGGAAATTAAAAACTCCATTGAAAGCTGGCAAAACTCCTTAAAAGAAACTAAGGATAGACTATCAAAACTTGAAGACAAGTTTGCAATGTGTGGTCATGAAAGGAAAGATCTCTTAAAAATAACAAGGAAACAGGCAGTAACAATACAAAGGATAGAAGATGACAAGAGAATCTATAATTTAAGAATAAGAAATGTGAACAAAGAAGCAGGAATAAAAACAGGTGAATTACAAAGGCTATTCATGGAAATAATTAAGGAAAACTTCCCAAGCATGGGAAAAGAAAATGACATTCAGTTATGTGAGGCATACAGAACTCCAGCCACCTACAACCAAAACAGAGCTATACCCAGACATATAATAATCAGGATACCAGAAATTTAATATAAAAACAGAATATTAAAAGCCATCAGAGAAGAGAAACAGATTACCTATAAAGTTAAGCCCATCAAGATCACGGCTGACTTCTCAACACATACCATCAGATCAAGAAGGGCTTGGAGCAAAATATTCTAAGCCCTGAAAGAAAATAACCTCCAGTCCAGATTGATGTACCCTGCAAAGCTGTCACTAGAAATTAATAGAAAAACAAGATGCTTCCCTGACAAAGAGGAACTGGGCGAGTTTGTGACCACCAATCCAACCCTACAGAGAATACTGAAGGACATTCTAGAAATAGAGAAGAAAACCACCAGGATTCCAGGAACAATGGCAGAAAGGCCTCAATGAAAGGGGCAGACAAACAGTGAAATGAAGGAGTAAAGTAAACAACAAGGACAGAAAAATAGCATAGCAGAGATGAGGCAGAGAAGATTGGCTATATCGCTGTTTTGTCTTGACTGATTTTATTCTAATCTGGTATGCTTGATGGTGTCAAGTCTGGGAGTAGGGGAAACTACTCTGGGGATGGCAGCATTCGATAGGATACCCATTCTGGTTTGATTATTAACTGTCTTTGAAGTCCTATAATGTCTCCAATGTTCGGTTTTTATTAATAGTGCTATGTACCACTCAGTTTAATTATATTATGCCTGATGATATAGACAATTTTATTGAAAATAACAGGAGACATCATGGTGACAATCATAGATCACCTAGTATTGTGGTTTTATATGTCCTTCTCATTTTGTGTTTCTCTAGGAATTTGCACTGTTGACTTGTTTTGGTTTGTTTTTCCATCAAATACATAAGGGCTAGGTATGTATGTAGAGACTTATGCATGTGTAGAACTTCTAAACAGTTTACAAGAATTGATTATAGTTATTGTAAAAAAAGAGTGAGGAAAGGAAAGTATTCTAAAGGGGATAACTGCATGTATGTTTGAGTGTGTAGGATTGATGACCATAAGACTAAGTTTTTTGTTGGATAGATGAACAGAGCTGATTACAGTCTCACTGTTTAAATGTCTACTTCGTATGCTTTACTTTTGTAACTTGAACAACTACTTCTAGGAGGAAAATATGTAATTGTCAACTAGTGATTTTTTACTGGTTTTGTTTTTATTTTTTTGAAATTTTGTATTATTTTTATCCTCTTTCTGTTTCATTTTTTTCTCTAAATAAAAAAATTAAAAAAAGAAAAAAGAGATTAAAAGGTACCATCCAAAGATAATGCTAATACAGATTTTCAAAGTCTACTGTAAAATAGTGAAGTTAGATGAAATGAAATTGAAAACTTTTTATATTTCAATTACTAATGTTCCTTTATATCTGTGGAAAACACGCGCATGCACGCGCGCACACACACACACACACACACACACACTCATTTCCTTCAACTCTACCATAATCCCAGTGAGGATCCTGGGCCTCAGAAAAGGTGACCCCCCCCACCCAAGAACTCAGATCCAGGTTCTCCGTCTTTAAGCCTACTGTTCTTTGTGATGTTTTGGGGAGACAATTTAGTATACAGTTTATAAATACTGTTTCTCAATCCAGATTAATGTGGATCTTGGCTGTGTTACTTTCTAGCTGTGTGATCTCGGGCAAGTCATTTACCTTTTTATGCCATAGTTTCTTCAAACAAAATTGCTATAAATATTAATACCTAGCCCCCAGAGTTGGGAAGGTTAAACTGAGTTACCATAAGGTAACTGCTTCAAAATGAGCCTTGGGCATACTACTATTACTTATTACTACAATTTGGTAAAAGTGATAACATCTAAGGTAACATGTATGAGCTATACTCTCTCCAACTCATTTTGCTGAACTGCAGCCCACCCTGGTGGAAAGAAGAATGCCTACTCTAAGCAACTGGTTCATTAGTGATGAATTTCATCATGTATGAGATAAAGATAATTTCTTGCGCTGTTGCCTGTATGAGGTGGTCTTGAAGTGTGAGATGAGAAAATACTTCAATATCCTGTGCTGTTTTCTCCCACTCTTGAAATTAATCAAATTATATGTAGTTGAAAAATTAAACTCAAAGTTACAAACGGAATTGTATTACTGAGGCTTTTGGACAGTGTGAATGAAAACCACAAGTTATTGAGCCTTCTTTGCAGATTTGGAGAGCAGCTAATGTTGACACACTGGAGCGTATTATATATGAAGTATCTACTTTTTTTATGTGGCCAGGAATGAAGACATGGAGAAAATGTATCCTTTGGCCTTGAGATTTGTCCTTGTCAGGGGTAGGGTAAATAATACTTATTGTTGGAACAAGGTACTTTTCCTGTTAACTCTTCCCTACTGTGAGAAAATTGTATAGTCTGGTTTCCACTTAGTTATAAAAATTCCTCCTTCCTTCCCTCCTTTTCTTTTTTCCCCATGGCTTCCCATCCAGAATAAGGAACAGGGAATCATTTTGTTAAAGCTACAAGATATGCATTGCCAAATCATTTATCATGTTTGAGCACCAAGATAGCGAAGATATAGAATATTGACCCTCACCTTGTAAGAGGGTAGCTGAGAATCCTAAGATGATGGTCAGATGAATGTTGTGGTCTCACTGGCTGTTTTCAAGGATTGAGATATAGAACTTATTCGACAAGTTTTATGATTATGTGGTCAGCTCCAGCCTAAGAACAACTCTGATGATAAAGAAGCAATTCTGCAGCTCAGGCAGTTGGGCAGCCCCTTCCGAACAGAACTCATGGGTATTCAGCCTGTGATCTGGTGCCATTATTTTTGTTCACTGTGCCTACATTCATTCATTAATTCTTGGTAAAAATGCACAGTTCTGTTTATAGCAAACATACACTGTTCTCCTAGAATTTAAGTGCTGAGTCTTTGAACTGGCTGTCCTTCAGCCTGAAATGTCTCTTTTTTTCCCACCTTAATCTTGGCTTAAAAGTCACCTCTTCCCTGAAGATTTTACTGATGAGTTTCTCAATCAGAATGTTTAGACAAATCTTTCTTTGCCCTGCAGCATTTTCTTTTGTAGTAACTGTCTTTTCTGGTGTTGGAAGATTTCTGTCGTACTCAAATAACACAAAAACAATATTCCTCTGGGAAAATGAGTATTCAATTCAAAACTATGGGCATTAAGATGAAGTGTAGGCAGACCATTTACTTGTAAAGTGGGAACTCCCTCTATTACTATTCTATACTCTGTTGCCTTAGATCATTGTCACCCCTTTCTTCCCTTAGGCAGTTCTAATGTCAAATTACTCCAGCTTATAGAAATATAATTGCCAAACAGCTGGTTGTAAGCAGTGATCCTTTTGTGTGAGATATAAAGGAGCCACTAAAGACTTTTTGTATTTACAATGCGAATTAGAAAGCAGCAGTTCAAAGCCAAATAATGCAAGATGCCTGCTGTGTTCATTTTGATACTTTACATCACAGTACCTTCTTTCTTAACTACCACAGTGACCCTGGGTTCTGGTGACTATGGCTCTTCCATTTCAGCCAAAGACTTTGCTTGATAAGAAATAGAAACATTTCAGCTGTTGTGTTCAATCGCTTCTGAACCAATATTCAGCTTCTGAGTAACTTCAGGTGGTTTTCTTTTTATGTTTTTTTTTTAATATAATGTTCACTGAATTTCATCTTATAGTATTGAATGAAGAAAGTAATATAGTTGTATCAATTAGGACCCTGGATTTGAAGGCTTTTTTTTTTTTTTTTTTGCTGGCTCTGGGATGGAACTCACTACCTCACGTTTACAGAGTGGGGCCTTAGCCAACTGAGCTAAAGCAGGGAGCATTGGACCCTGGATTTGAACTGACCAAAAACCCATTTCAAATAGTATAAAGTCAAAATAATAATAGAACCACTGAAATTTTACCTGTGAGCTTAGTTGGTCCCCCTAGAACTAGTTCTTCCAGGTCCTCTGACTCAGAATAGCTGAATGAGCACCCTTGGGTTCTTAGATGTGAGCAGAAGTTGTGTGTGTAGCCTCTACAGCATATCCTTAGAGCAGTGGGCAATGTCGGAATAGTTTTGACTGTCATAATTTGAAGGGAAATGATGTTATGGAAATCTAGTGGGTAGAAGCCCGGGATTCTGCTAAATGTGCTACAATGTGTAGGCCAGGTCCCAGCAGAAAAGAAAGGTGAGGCCTAGGACGTCTGTAAGGGCTGCAATGTTCTTTTATTTTTTCTTTAGCTGAATCATGGGTATAGTTTGGCAGTGAAGCAGTTTTACTTTGCAACATGAAGATAGTCTCTAGGGAAATAGCAGAATAACAAGATAGGAAGATGCAGAATCCCTAGATGACCTTATGGCCCCAAAATATCTACTAGTCTTGACTATTCACCTGCATATGGATATGAGGAACATAAAGAGTTTAAAAAATAAATTCTGTCTTTTTGAGTTCCTGTATTTGGGGGTGTCTTTTTTTCCTGCTGTAAAATCTGTTCCTTTTCTCATACAAATTCAATCACAACAACAAGGTCCCTGGCTTGCCTGTATTTCTGTGCTTTTTTTTCTATGAAATTGAAATCAAATTCCACCTAGTTGCTTTCCTAGCCTCTTATGTGTTTCAGAATTAAATAACAGTACTAATCTACAAGTCTCATAGCATCTCACAGTGCTATCCAAGGGAAATAAATCTATACTCCCAATTCCCCAAATTCCCAGAGAAAGTCCCAAGATTATTCTGAGTGGACTAACAGATGAAATTCTTGCTCCATGTTAATTTCTATGCTAAATTCTATGCTAATTTCTATGTTAAATTCCACCAAACTCTAGAATGTAATGAGCTAGGCTGTCTTAGACCCAATTTATATATCCATCCTTAAATTAATGAGGAAAGCAAGGCAGTCCAAAGGGGCTAAAAGGAGAAGAATATAGAGGTTCTTCAACAGGCATCAGAAATTTCTTACCCAAAGAAGGGGCAATGGAAGATGGGAGTCAACTGATCAATGTTTACAGAACTTCTCAATCTATGGTCTATAGAATCCTATTTCTGCTTAAACTTGGAAATGTGAACACACTTATTTGCCAAGAAATATTTCCTTGCCACATTCTATCTAATTTCTAGAAATAAACCATCAAGTACCTATGTAAAATGGTCAAGTGATAGCAGAGACAGCAAAGTTAAAACATAGTAGTTTTAGGATTCAGTTTCTTTGCCAAGTGCAGTTTTTCCATATGCACTTACTGTAAGCTTCCTTTCATTGGTAAGTCAGTCACTTGCTGGTATACAAATAATTAAATAGTAATAGGGTTCACAGAGTGAACAATTTTCATTTCTATCATTGGCACTGTCAACCTATTTACTTAGGGAACCTTTATAAATAATTTACCAGTACTTAGGACCACATTAAAGGGTTCATATGTCTTTATAGCTTAAAATGTCTGCATAGCTTAACATATTCCCTGTAATACTGTAGTAAGGTTACAACATTAAAAATATATTCTGGGAAAATTTTCTACATGAGCACACAATTTAAAAATGGACTTACATTAGTTAAGTGGTGTTCACCAGAAAAAAAACTTTACATAAGTAACTACCACAAGGAAAATCAACCCCATTTTAATGAGACAGATCATAAAATAGCAAAGGCTGATTTAGTTCATTAATGGCTGGAGAGTTCTTTGAAGGGCGAAAATAAATAAATAAATAAATAAATAAATAAATAAATGCAAAATGCTATTATTATAAATTAACTAGAAAGCATTTTTCATGGTGGTGGTGGGGAAACCACTGAATTCCAAGCATCATTTCTAACACTGCCAAAGGGTCTTTATAGGACTGCAAGCTGCTTGGTTAAAATTGTGGGAATGCATATACAAACACTGAAAAAGGAGGAGACAGCAAAGAAAGGCTTTGCAGACAGGACAGGTTTATGGGGAAGTAAAGATAGCACCAGCGTGTGGGTTGGAGTTCTACACTTAGTGGAGGAAGAACATTCTGTTTGCATAATCTGAGTGCTTTCCCTGTTGAGCTTTTAAGGAGAAATTCTTAATCTGTAATTCAAGTTTATTTCTCCTGTTCTTTGGAAAATCTTTCAGGAAGGGCAAACATGTGAGAATAGGAGAAGTAGTAATTATGTGTGATTCTTTCTCGGTGACTACAAAGAGTTTGGTGGAATGACCAAGGATAAACTGTGTGAGCTGATTAACAAAAACAAAAACAGTCATATGATTCAGTAAAACTAACAAAGTTGCAAAGAGCAAATTTGACTGATTTTCTTCCCCTCTGGAGATTTGAGTTTAGCCTCTTGTATATGCCACAGGAAAGGTCCTTGATGCGATATTTCTTTTAAAAAAATTTTAAACGTTTTTACTTGATGAAATAACATGAATAATATTGTTATTTTTATTTGTAACACTATTGGGATTTTAAAGTACATGTAATATGACAAATGTGCTACTTCTTATTTGCATAAGGGTAATTTACAAGCAGTTCAACAGTAGAAAAACAAAGACAATGTGAAAACAAAGGTATTTTCACACATCTTCAATGAGACTTGCCTAGTTCAGGGTCAGTTTAACCAGAATCCATTTTACTCTCATTAACTCCTTATTCTGTACATGTATTTCTTCAAAATATCTTCATGTCTTTAAACAAACATTTTGCTATGTAAGAACCAGGAAGTTTGTGGTTTAGGATAATCTTAAGATAATTGAGGGAAAGATTTGGAAGTACTCTAGCAGTGGAGAACCTCTCCATTTCCTGATTCTGAACTGTTTCTAAACCTTGTTAAACGTCTGGGTAAATCTTCCAGGGTATGAGGTTTTTGGGTTTTCTAAGTTGGAAAAGTCTCAGTGCCGCTTTCTCAGTTTAAGAATGAAAACATATTTATTTCTCAGGGATGTTGCCTGCTCTTTGCTTCCTGTCCCCTATCCTTAAGTGACATTGCTGAGCCTGTGGACCTGGAAGAGGGTTAAAAATGAATCTTTTATTTTTTCACTTGAAAAAAAGAGAATTTTTTTGAGATTCATAATATATTTTCTCTTTTTCTTTCTTTCTCCTTTTTTCTTTCTTTCATTCTTTTTTTTTTTTTCCTTCTTTCTTGGTACTGGGAATTGAATTCAGGACCTTGAGCTTGCCAGTCAGTTGCTCATACTGCTGAACTGTTATCACTGGCCCTCAAAATGTTTTCAATAACTACTACATGTCACTTTTGGGATTTTGCAGTATGAATAGTGTATGTCCTGTTCTAAAACAGCAAGAAAAGCTTTGAACACTGTAGGTTGTTTGCTATTACATTTTAAAAATTTGAATTCTGATTTCCCTTACCCTTGTCCTTCCAGAGAGATTGCTTGGTTCACTGATGACCATATATGGTTCTCTTTTATAAGGCTGCAAAACTCTGAAATCAGCTAGCACTCTGCATGTCATGAAGATAAGTGGCTTTGCCAGAGAGATGAACTTCTACCTTGGTAATCTAGTTTTCTTACAATATTGGAAAGAAGAACTAAAAATAAACTATGACTTTGATCTTATACTGCATATAGGAAAATGACATGGAGTAATATAATTCTGTGATGATTGTACTGCTTCTTATGAAGCAAATTTGTTATTAAAGTAATCACCACATATCAGTATTTCAGATCTTAGTACAAACTCCAATAATAGTATTATATACACTGATTTCTTTGGAATTGACATTACATAAGATGCTTCATCCTTAAGAAGTTTAAATCAGCTTCTTTGTTTTTGTAGTGGAAAAGCTATCCTCAGAGTGTGTGTTTTCTTGCTATATTATGTACAGCAATAGCTTTGAGAGAAATTTAGAGAAGGCAGACAGTGAAAATGCTTCCTTTGAACTTGAGGCTCTACACTTAGGAAATCCAAATAAACCTTATGTAGAGAAAATGAACATTTTATTAATCATTGAAGTCATCAGCTTTCATGTTTTCTCCCTCTACCTCCACACATAAATGTATAAAATATCAAAATATAAAGAGACTGATATTTGGGTAGTGTTTATGATTATGCACAGAGGCAAAGAGGTCACCCAATGGGTTGTCTTTCTTTGAACTTTTTTTTTTCTCATGGCCTTTTCCAGTCTTTCCTGTGCATAATGGAAATTCTTGATTACTCTAATGTGATTTTTATAAACAATAAATCCATGCATCTTAAGATGATTTCAATAAGATGGAATTTTGTGTGCTATGCAGAATTTTATAAACTGTGAAATCAGACTTTCCTGTAATGTTCATCCAGATTAAAACTACAAAGGCAAGCCCAAATACTATACACTATGTCTAATACTCTTCTTCCCTCTTCTCCTTCTTCTGTGCTGGGAATTGAACTCAGACCCTGAGCTTGCCAGCAAGGCACTGTGCCCCAGTCCTTATTCTTAAACTGTATTTCGACAAATAATCATTTACTTTGGCTGAGGAATGCAGCTTTACATGAAGAATGCTTTGATGCCTTGGGGTGCTGCAATTTTGTGTGCTATGCAGAATTTTATAAACTGTAAGATCTTTCATGATCTTGGTAAAGGAATGGATTTGCTCCGCGCGCTGCCCGCGTTTCTTCTCAGACGGTGAACTCCAGCGTGTACTAGAAACGTTTCATAGCCACATGTCTGAACACCCCCTTCTTTCCCACCCAGGGACGGGGGTACACAACTTGTGCACACTTCATGCCTTCTTTTCATGACCTCTTTAATTCAACTCACTTCTAATACTGCTTCTTCTAATACCAATTTTAATATCAATTTTTTTTGATTCTTTTATCTTAGAGCAGCTTCTCCTTTTGTGATCCTTTCAAAAGCTAATTTCAACCTTCTATCTGTGACTTATAAATGTCTGTTTTTCTTCATTAAGCCTCATAAGAATAAGGATCACTTCTATTTTTAATTGTTGTTCCCTACTATATCCTCAGCATTAGCTGAGAATTTGATGACACAAAAATAAGCCCTCAAAAAGCATTTCTTGAATGGATAAGTGATTTCTGGTATCTTTTCTTGGTACCAGATATGGGTGTAGGCTCTAAACATTGTTGAAACTCCCTGAATGCTGTCCCTGAATATCTGAAATCCCAGAGGCATTGTCTATTCATTGACACTGAAAAGACGGCAGATTGAACTTGGTGAAAATAGCTGATTTATTCAACAGTCTTTTTCTTGAGTCACTCATTTAAATGCTCTGACTGATATGGCTACAGATGGAACAGAACTGACAAAAGTTACCCACTGGAATGATTGTAAGGAGTTAGTAGGTTCAATTTGAAAATTTTTTAAAAAGTTTGTTAAAGACAGAAATATTTCTGTTCTGTGATGTAACTACCTTTTCTCCATGTGCCTTATTATTTCCTAGATAGTTTCCTTCAGATTATCAGTATCAGATTATCATCATCATACAATATCACAGGGACATAGATAACATTAATTTGCATTGAATTGCCAGCATTTAAAGTCGTGAGGTTTTTTTTTTTAAAGGAGTAAAGTCATAAAACTATTCTAGAGAAAAACTATTCCACATTATTTTTCAGAAGATGGTGCTTTATGTGGAAAGCAAGTTTATCTAATGAAAGGCTGTGAAATGTGTGCGTGTGCGTTTTTCCCCTTGAAGAACTGCCTGTGGTATGGATGAGGTTAGAACGCTGTGTTCACATTCTTCCCAGTTTAGCTGCAGGGTGAGAAGGTTGCTAGGGCTAAATGCTGAGCACTCTCTTTTCTAAGAATGAAGATTAGACAAAAGGGAAATATTCTAAAGCAAGCTGATGACTTGCCTTGAAAATCCATCCAGAAGAGTACAGAGTGAAATTAGTGGAATTGTTGGACAAAGGCAAAGGTCTGACTTTGAATCTTGTCTGAAACTATTCTGGGTGATTGGGACTCTAACACTGTTTTCAAAAGGGCCAATTCTTAGTAAGTAATGTTGGATGTGAATATACTTCAGACAAGACAACTTGTTATTTAATCTGAAGGCTACTTTAGAGGGCCAGTTAAAATTTTTTATTGAATAAATGAATAAGAGGGTAGATATAACATCCTAAGAGAACTACCATTTATGGACTCTGAATTATGTTGAATAGTTCTTTGTGCTTTAATATCTCTTTGGGTAAATATAAATGAATCAATCAAAAGCCATATGTACTAAGCATTATTAATGCTTTTTAGGTAAAACCATTCCTATTCAAGCCTAAGAGATGGTGTCCACATCTTACACAATCAAATTGACCTATTTTGAGTAACACAACTTATATTGTAATATGCTGCTCTTTGAATATAGTAATTTTTTGTCACTGGAATTTATTTTATTTTATTTTTTTGGTACTAGGTGACAGATTTTTTTTTTTGTACCAGGGATTGAACTCACAACCCCACACTTGCCAGGCAGGTGCTTGTGTTTGTGCTGCTGAGCTAAACCCCCAGCCCATGTCACTGGAATTTTTACAATTGTATGTGCCAAACATTTCTTTAAAAAAATAAAAAGCAACAGTTGAAGGATCTATTTGTATAAAGAACAGGACTTCAATAAATGGAAAAACATTTAAAAATTCAAAAAGCCAGATCTATATACAATATCAGAAATGTGTTTTACAGAAAAATGGGAAGCCAAACAGAACACAGAGTACAGCCATTGTGGCATACTTTTAAGGTAATCAAAATATCTTGCTCCCTAGCCATAGTTTATTAACAAATTATTAATTGCCAGTTTGTAAACATCAGTCTTCACCAACCACCTGTGTGTCACACATCAGTTTACTTAGTCTTCAAAAAGCAGAGGCTGAGCAAGAAGAGAGAGAGACAGACAGACAGACAGACAGACAGACAGAAAGAGCCTGAGCAAATGGAGAAAATGTTAACACTGCTGAGAAGTCAATACAAGCAAGGTCATGCATTTCAACATGGGAGGGAAAAGACATCTTTGTGTTTATGCCTGTTGTTTGTCATACATTCTTAACTCTTGGGATGCCTTAAGTCAACTAGAATTTCATGAGAACTTCTGGAAATGCTAAATATGAAAAACTTATTTATACATATGCATATTCTGTCTCACGCACACTCAACCATGTATCTATGGGATTTGTTTGTAAAAGCATTTTCAGAGAAAGTACATGATTCATCTGTAAGGCGCTCTCTGTGGTTATTTGTTTTCTGGAAATGCAGAAATTTCTCTGAATAGGTCGTCTTAATACTGATTGTCGTCTCCACAGTAACCAGCTTTCAAGGCAACTGGCTAAGGGTTACATTTTTGGAATGGGCAAATAACATTAGAAAGCATGGTAGTGACACAAGAAACTGCAAGCTACTGACATTAAAATTCCTTTATTAAGTACAGTATTTGTCAGATATTCTCCTTATTATCTGAGTTAACCATGATTTACTTAGGGGACATTTACGGGTAATACTTAGTCTCTTACTGTAAGATATAGAAAGTACACATTGTTCTCCTTCTGTATCATGCTATTTCTTTCTTCCTTTCTCTGTCTGCTACTCTCATATAGATGGTATGTAGAGAAACACTGGATTCTTGTAGGATTATCTAAGATTGAGCAAAAGGAATCAGAAAATTCAATAACTCTTCTGAAAAATGTATTCCTTAGATATGAGGGAATCCATTTTGCCAAGTCCAGGGAGAGGGCTAACCAACTCCCTGGAAGGATTCCAAAGTTTAAATCCTTGAATTTTTTTTTTTTTAACCAAGAGCATGAAACTAAGTTAGGACATAGCTGTGTCTGTCTTAAAATACTTGAATAATTCTCAGGATGAAGCTATGTCATGGCTATTTTATAACTTCAAACCACGGGGTAGGTTGCTTAATTAGTCATTCTTCTAATGACTGAGGTTTCCAAATAAAGGAGATAGAGAGAAATCTAATCATAAATTCTTCCTATCCTGTTTTCTATGTTAGAACTAAAAGAATACCAACAATAATAAACACTAAGTCCCTACTTGCCAACAATATTCCATGTACCAAATAAGGGAAACAATGTAACTTAACACTGTGAACAACGAAACAAAGCATTTACTTGAACATATGCACACACCCATGCACGCACGCACGGGTGCACACACCCATGCACGCACGCACGGGTGCACACACACACAGACAAACACTACTGTCCCAGAAAAGTTCCTGGAATGATACAATACATTTGTAACTCTGAACTTCCTCTGTGTCTCATGGAAGCTTATTTGTGAATTGATGAAATTTTAAAATCTCACTATCGCCTCAAACCTGGAGTGATGCTAACTGAATGACTATCTTTTTTCCCCCCCTTCTCTTGTCTGATGGACAGTGGACTGGCCACTGGGCAGAAGTGAGCTGTTTCTTTCTTATATGATAGGTATCAGGAAAGATCACATTGAATATAACTCATGAGAAAGGGGATTTTTGTTTCATTTGTTCACTCAGCTTTGGATCAGGAGTAGAGTAGTGCCTTGTACAGAAGATAGACTCATAAATGTTTGTCAAATGATTAAAAAAACAACAACAAAACAAACCCTGGAGCAGTCCCCTTCAGGCTGGGTATAAGTCTTGACTGAAGAGAGCGTTTAAAACTTACTTCTAAATATGAAATCCCAGAGGTGAGAGTAACACCCAAGGGCTCTAACTCACAGGCTGTCAGGCAGCTGTAGCATAGCTAGTCCTTTCCTTCTCTGCCTTCCTCTTTTGTTCCCTTAGACTGCAGTAAAACAAATGGTATCCAGTACTACATGCTTCAAACCACTGTTTGGGGAAAATAGTTAGAGCTGAAGGAAAAGGAATCAAGTAGAAGTCATCAGAACAGAGAAGGTCTGGATAGGACAGTCCCAGTATGAACAAGAAGGATGGATAGTGACAAATATCCAAACAAGTTAAAGCAAGGTGCACAAATAGAAGCAGAGAAAGATAATCAATCTTTAAAAGAAAGGAACACAGCATGCAAAAGAATGATGAAACTCTGCACTTTTAAAGAAAATATCATCCAAAGAACAAAACAAAATTCCTCAGAAGTGCTTTGTACTATGAATCAAGTTAATGAGACCATAAACTCATAAAAGCATGACCTCAAAAAGGACATGATAGAACAGGAAGGTTGCAGAAGTAAGGATGTTGAGGATAAAAACAAAGTTGTAGAATGAATTAATAAAGTGATATAGCAAGAGACAAAACAAATATGGCTGTAATAACATGACCTAAATGAATAACTTGTAAATATGTGGGGAACAAAGGAATTAGGAGATAACAGACTGGAGTTCAAAAACGTTTAACACAGGAAAATTGATGTCCCTGAAAGGATCTAGTAACTAAGATGAGAAATGTTCACAAATATCATGCGAAGAAATTTCTCTAAAGAGAGATAAAAACCACAGCTGCAGACTGAAAGAGCAGACCACATTTTAGGAAATATTGATAAAAGAATGTTACAAATATGTCTCTGACTGAAGGCATTCCTCCAGTATTCAAGTAGAATAAACAAACCACATAGGAGAAAGCAAAAATAGGCTGGCTTCAGATGTTTCCCCAGCATCCATTTTGAGAGCAGTATGTATGTTAAAACAGACATTCCACTAGGAAAGAATTTCAGCCAAGGGTGACATATAATTGGACCTCTTAATTTTCTGGTCAAAATGATTAGGAATAATGGTGTAGCCAACCCTAGAATATCTGTCCTGGCATTTCCCAAAGTGTATCCTATGAACTTTAATCCTGTGAAGTATTCTTTGAAAAAGGGAATTGTGGTCAAACAGTTTAAAAACATAGGGGCTGTAGGGGGTCCTGTCATGGAGATTTATGTAACACATCAGCATATAAAAGACTCCAAGACATTAAAAGAGCCAGTTTTTCTTTTTTAAAAACATTCTTTAACCCAGTACTTTTTTTGGAGACAAATTTTACTCCCTAGAACACCTGCTCATATATGGATGAAAAAGTGATAGATCTCATTTGGAGAATGTCTGATCTAGTACCATGAAGGGGGAAAGCATTTAATAACTGGAAAGGGAAATCAACCCCAAAATAATTCATTATTCCTCCACTTCAACCAAGGACAACAGTGAAATTTTATTATTCATTTACTCTAAAGGAATGAAATCTTAAAAAAAAAAAAAAATCTGGTTTTTAGGAATAGAGTAGTACCCCTAGCAGATTTGGTGTGTTTTTGGAAGTATTAACAGAAGGTCCCTCCTTAAGTTGCCATTTGCAATCTTAAGCACAGCTCTAACTCACCTCTGCTTTGTTTAAAGGCACACTTTTCTGAGGAGTACATTGCCACCAAGGAATCCCGGACATGGCAGGTCTTCAGCTTAGTATAACATGAGAGAAATTCTACCAGGGAGGCCAAGATCAAACACTGTTTTTCTTCCTTAAGGAACCAGGAACAATGTTATGAAGAAGGCAAATGGGGTAAATACCGTCTATTCCAGAAGAAACACAAAGCCTTCCCACTTTGCAATATCTTTCCTTACTTCCTGGTATTTCTCCAGTTTCCATAAGCACAGTTTACGCCAGTGTGAGATGCCTCCTAATTAGACTACATACCACTGCTTCAGAATGGTGGAAGACTTTGCTGTCTACTCACATCATGTCTCTTTTATGCTACTTTGAACTGGAAAAAGAATTTTAATTCAAGACTGACTTGTCTCTGTTTTCCTCCCTTCCTGTTAAAGGCAGAGTGTGTGAGGAATGTGGAATGAAAATGTGGGAGGGGACTTTCAGATAGTGTTATATTTATCTGTCCTGCTAAGATACTGCCAGGAAGCAGACTGAGGTGAGAGAGTGGGTTGAAGAGTAACTGACTTAGCAAAGGTCAAAGGATTCCAAGAAGCAAAGGGAGGGACCCACGAGCTGGAAAGCAGCCAAAGTAGCAGCAATTGCCAGGATATGCTGCCCTCTTCAGGATTTCTAAGAAAAATCTCACCAGTTGAAGTGGCTAAACTTTGGAAAGTCTACCGAGGGTGAGCAGCAGGAATGCTTACATATTTCTGGTTGGCGTGTTATTTTGGTTATGTCTAGAGAAGTTAGTAATGTACAGAATCTACGTGCTGATAGTGCCATTGGTATGTAAGTATGCTAGAGATACTCCCCCACATTTGCACATTGAGACAAGCTGAGGGATGTTCTTTGTGGCATTTTTCTGTGACAATGAGAAACTGGAAAAACCCAAATAGCTATCAAAAGATCAACAGGATTATCCAATTTAAAATGCTCCATAGCAATAAAAAAGTAACAGAGGCACATTAAGCAGCCTGAACACATTGCCAGAATATGGAGAGGCAAACTGCAGCGTAATATAATGTGATCCTATTTTATAAGGTTTGAAAACATATGCATAGAAGATAATGCCACTTATATATTTGAAAACATAAAAACAAAATTGAGAGCGTGTGTAATGAAAACATACATGAGAATAATAAACATAAAATGTGAAGACAAGTCCTGAGGCTCACAAATGCCAAATTCAAGATAACAATTACTTCTGAAGGGAGAATAGAAAGAAAGATAGGCAGATGCATACAGGATATCTCAATGACATATGCTGTGGTTTATTTCTTTAGCATAGTGGCTACATGAGTATTCACTGTACTTTCATCTATACTTATTATTGTATGCATGAACTATTTCATAAAAAAACTAAGGATCTCTGAGTCAGATTCAACAAAAATTTATGAGGTCCTGTCAGGTAGATGGTGCCGTGCGCTCCCACATTTAGCAGTGTGACAACCAATACTGGAGGAGCCTGTGCTTCCAAATGTAATTGAATCTCATTATCTGGACACTTCTACATTTACTCTTCAGATCCCTTAGCCAGTGTGATCCCACCTGACCTGCAGCTGGCTGATGGTGCAGCAGAGAAAAGGAGCAGGTAGCAAGGGCAGGAAAGCAAGGCAGAATCTTAGGACTTAGTAGAAGAAGGGAAATGAAGCTTTTTTCTTTTCTGAATGAATTAAGCATTCTTCTTTCTACATCCAATATTCTCTCTCCATTTAAAAATTTTCTAACATAAACCAGTGGGATATGTGGATGGAAGTATAGAAATCCTTAAAGAATCGTTAGTAGCTCAGAGCTCTGGGTTTGGTCCTCAGCACTGCAGAAAAAATTCATTAGGGAAAATTGCAAGGAGCAAAACTGTATGGGGAGAGGCAAAACCTGCCATTGATTTTATTTGGCCTACAATGAACTAGACTTAGATGCCAGATGTTCACTCTGGGGACATTAACGATCCAGTGAAGGTCGATGGTTAGCCCTGGCTTCACATTATAACCACCCAACCCTTTGGCCTTATCACCAGAGATTCTAAATTAGTTAGCAGTGGGGCCCTGATAGTCATATTCTATGAATATTTCTTGTGTGTCTTCATCATTGAGAAATGCTGTGCCAGAAATATCATCTCCGAGGTCCTGATACACCACTGATCAAGTTTCAGGGCCATTGATTACTATGGTTGGGACAGTTACTGTTGTACATTCTTGTCATGTTTGTGACATGATGGTAGAAACGTTGGGCAGATGTTTGTTTCTACTAATGTGCTTTCTTCTCAGGCCTGCTAACATTTTTGTACCATCTCTTGCTCAATTTCTTCGCTGGAGATTATTCAGTGGGCCTTGGCTTTTTCCTCATTCTTTAGTGCAAAACCAGGTGTTCTGCTGTGCTATGCAGTGGAGGTGGAAGGCTCCTGAAAGCCACAAAGATAATTGCTTGTACTGTCGAACAAGTCTGGGATCTTTTAACCAGTTTCTAGCCTTACTTGTGTGTTAAAAAAATAGCCTCTTTTCTCTTACCCCCTTCTCCCAAACCCCATTAAAGATATTAATAACTTGGGATGAGACTGTAAAAATTTGAGAGCTAGAAATGTAGTCGTAACTAGGCAGATAGCTTTATCAGTAGTATATCAGAGGGTCATTCAGGCTTGGTTGATCAGCTTTGTAGGGAAGTTTTTCACTATGGGAAGGATGACAAAGTGAGGTTCTTCTAGAGCCTGGTCAGCAGTGTGTGCCCCCAGCACCCCTCTGGGGCATGTTAGAAACGCAGACCCTCAGGCCCTTCTTAGGCCTGCTGAAGCAAAATCATTTTCATTTTATAAGAGGTCCTGGAGATTCCAGTGCAGAAGAGGACCTGAGAAGGGGATCTTTGGAGTGTGAGTCAGGGTTCCCCAGGCTGGAGGAGGGCAGGGAGAGGGCAGAGGGGAGGATGAAAAGAGCATCAACACCTAGAATGGTGTAATATTATTATAGTTGGAGCTCAGGGTGAATGAGGAATGCCTGATGCCATTTGGAGAGGCAGCCTGGGCCTTGAAGGGGCTTGTGAAGCATTCTAAGTAATTTGATTGCATCATAAAGGCGATGGGTAGCTAATTAACACCAATTAAGGGTTTTAAACAGAAAACTAATTATAATGGGATTCTTGCCTTAGGAAGACATCATTGGCAATAATATGGAGGCTGGAAGGAAGATGGGCAATGTCAGATCCAAGGGGGCTTTGTCAAGCTGTTGCCAACCACGCAAGAGGTGGAGAAGGATCCCCTCAGGCCAGTCTTGGGAAAGCAGGCAGGAACAAAAGGACAGATACCACAGGACCTTCCCAGTTCCCTTGTACAAATATGTGGAATCCATGGAAGAAGAAAAGCCAGCCAACAACAAACAAATGAACAAAAAAATCCACCTCATTTCTCAAATAACTTAGTTTTTTTTTTTTTTTAAAGTAAAATTTTAAGAAAATACAACTGGGAGGAAGACATGGGTCTCAATGGCAAATTATAGAAGCAGAGAAGATTAAATAAAAATCATTATTTTATCGTCTTTGTGCCGCCTCAAATTGCCAGAGACACTTTTGGTGACTGATAATTGATGTATACTTTACAATTCAGAGTAAGTTAAAAATATTACCATTGTTGGATATCATAGGAAAACTGATATACATATTAGGAGCTTTATTATATTTTTGCTGTTCTTAATGATATAGGGTTTCAAATGTGCTTTTAAAACGGATCACAGAAGATATTCTTTTTGTATTTCATTGAAGATGTAATAATTTTCAAGAATATATCTTACCTTTTATGCTTCCTTTTGACATCAATAGCAAATGTATAAAAGAATTTCTTAGTCCCAGACTTTTCTTTAAAAGCAAAAATAAATTTCTAACAGTTTGCTGTTTAAAATATTAACAGGGCTTGCTATTTTTCTAAAACTCATTCTTTTAGCAAAAATTGGATTCAGTCTTCTTCCTTCCATTTTTATGTTCTAATCCATAAGATAAATTATGTACAAGAAAGTATAGTACATTTATTCATTGAATTTTTGAGCAATATTTGACAAAATCTGAAATGGAATTGCCAATGTTACATTTTATATCTTCAAAAATATAGTGAACAAGTGTTCTTTTACCATAAAAATCATGATGGTAAGCTCAACTACATAAGTCAGTTTTTGTACATTTAAAAAGCAACATGTTAGTGAAGATGAAAGTATGTATGTTTCATAGAAGCATCTGAGCATGAGATGAGAATGGAAAAGGAACTCAACTTTTTGTTTTGCCATTCAGCCTTGTTGCTACGCCCTCGCAAAGGGCTTTAGGGCAAATGTCTTCCACACCTTTTATTTCATGACACCTAAATGGCCATGTGTCAGGCAGTTCCTTATGTGGTTTTCTTATCTCGTTTCTCTCTGTGCCTACCTTCCTGACAACAGCATCTCACAACCTGCCTTCACCACTGCTTATCTCTTACTACTTTGCTTTCTCAATAGAATTTTCCCTGGATTTGGAATGGAAAGAGTTACATAGCAATTAACATTCCCCAAAGCTGAAACAAACACCACTGTCACTATAGCTGGGCTATGCTGTACCACAGCTTAGCTGCATTAATAATGCAGATTGCTTTGAGCTCCCAGGAGCTCAAGAGAGCTGAACTTGCATGCATGACTGGGATCCTGTTTGTGCATGGTAAGCATGAAACTTAAGCTAGCAGAACTAGTTTTGTGGCAGCATAGCTCAGCACTTCCTACAAGGAAATGTTAAAATAAATGTTGTCTCTTCCATTGACTACAAATTGGAACAAGGTGTTGGGAGAACAATTTGCCAACATCTATGAACACTGAAAAGGTACATTACTTTCCACTGAGGAATTCATGTAGGAATTTATAGGAATTCATGCAGAAGACTCACTTGTATAAATATCTACACTTAACAAAGAGATTAAAAATTGTAGTCTTTATGAAGGGAAAAATTCTATATTCAATCTATATGTCTACTGTTGGGACCATTCACACTACAGAATAACAGAGAGTGATAAGTGTTGTTATATTAAAGTGTCGAGGTGACAAAAGTAAGGAATGGCTTAGTGGCTGTTTCGAGGCCCAGCTTTGCAGCAGCCTCTTTTCTTTGGTATGGACAATTGATATAAAGTGCTTTATAAAAGAGCTTCAAAGCCTCTTCCCAACTGGATTGCCCCTCATGAATCTCTCTTATGTTGTGAAAGAAAGCAAAATTGTATGTTAATATTTATATATAAATTATACATATATATGCCTTTAAAATTCTGAAAAGGTGCCCATGAAACAATTGGATAGTGGTTGCTCTGAATGGAAGGACTGGGTGTGGGGATTTTATAGTGCTGATCAGTTTTACTTCTTTGTCATGAGCACATACTACTTTTATAACTTAAAAACGAATCTATAGCAAACAATTCTAAATATGTAATAAAATAGAAAAATCTATACACCTATAAGTCTATGTCCTTTATGTGTAGGCCCCCTAAAAAGACCCTGCAAGAACATGGCCCTCTGGTGGTCCACGATACCAGAGACTGGTCTGTTTTGTACATCATGTATCCTTACTAGAGAAATGGCTCTTCATATCTTAATTCCTGAGGATTCTGAAGATTTATATATTTAAGAATGACAGAGATAACAAGTGTTATTTTGTCCCAGAAGACTGCTGTAATTCTAGCAATCCTAGGTAGTGACGTGTTACCATTTATTTATACTTATTGTATTTGTTTTATCTCTAGCTTGAATTACAGCTGCTCTTATCATACTTTTCTTCTTACCCTGTAGATCTGCCAATAAGGAACACAGGTTTCATTTCTCTTCCAAGACTGTAGGTATAGTATTTAGGACTTCTTTGTGCAGTAAAGGGGAGAAGATCACACAGAACATGCCAAATTGCTGAAATGGGACATGCTTGGGCAGTAATTATAACAGTTCTGCTTTAGGATCAGTGCTTCAAGACAAAGTTTCTTAACTTCTGATAGCATGACATTTAAGGATCTATGCATCCCCACCCTGTTGATACACACACAGTTCATGTCCATCTGCTGCTACTTCCTGGTGCACACCAATATTCTAGAGTCACTAAGTTGCTTGTTCTCTTGGTATGCACAATGGATTCTTACATCACAATAACCTGCACCAACAGTTAACCTGTGTTCATTTTCTCCTTCCTCTGCATTTCGATTTAATGGTACCTGACCAAAAAAGCTATAGAAGGGAGAAAATAGAATCTAGCAGGACAACTGGAGGAGGGGTAAACTTCAATAATGTTTTACAATCATAAAGGATTATGGTCTTTGGGATATGTTCCAAGTAAATCATTGTAAAAGGCTCAGCCTAAATTACAAATGAAAAAATATATATTTGTCTTCCTTATGTATATGGAAAACAATTACTTGGCTTACAGGGAAAAAGAGGTTGTTTGGTTTAATATTTAACTTTTGGTTTTGCAAGTAGAGAATGATTTTTTTTAATTCTTCCTATTTTTATTTGCACCTCAGTATTTGGGCCTGCAAATATCTGAAGTTTCATCCTGATAGTGTAATTGGGAATTATCCCATAGTTTTCAAATTATCTCTTTGATTACTTCTTGATTTACAGCTTAGCTTTTGGGTATCAGGAAAAATCAAATATGTTGCAAAGAATTAACTATTCCAGAGTGATTTAAAAAACACAGGAGCAAAAAAAGAGATCAACTGCATTACAGATAGCATGTGTATAGGTATTTTAAATTCTCTGCTTAGCCAGCATCAGGAAATGATACAAAGCTTTTGGCTAGCTTGTTGTTATCTGGCTGCTTAACGCATATCACTTTGGCTTCATCTGTGGTGAAACATGACACATCACCAGACATTTAAAGACACAGAATTGTTTTCAGTTATTACAAATTTAGATTGGAAATATCCCATTTGGTATGAAAGTAGCTGAGTAGACAAATCTTGTGGTTTACAGATTACTTGGATGAAATTTGAGCTACTTGGAATCGTTTTACTTGCCACTCTGATGGAATGAGAACTTGACAGCCCACTGTAGGGAAGAACTGTGTTTGGAGATAACTCATAAATCACACAGGAAGGGATGTCCCTCAAGCACAACACAACGTGAACTAAAATCGTAGTGGTTTTTGTTCTTAAATAATAGAAGAAAAGAGGTGGGCTACTTTTCTTGAAGCAGTCAGGTGGCATCTTCACTGACTGCCTCTCAAGAGGAAATAACCTCTTCTGTTATAGTATTTGTCAATCACGAGTTAGCATCCAGGCTTATCTTAAGAACCAGAAGTTTGTTTACTTCTATCTGAAATTAGTATTTCCCAATTTTAGTTTATAAGTCCCTTTTTCTCCTGTCATATGTTTTTATAATGATAAATAAGCCTAAAGTAGAGGCAGAGAAAATGTTCAACTTAGATTGTAATGAAACACATTAATTGTAATGAGACCAACATGTTGATCTATCAAATTTACAAAGACTTAAGAATTATATAATGCCCATTGGACAGTGGAGATAGATAGTCACATGGTTAGATGAGAAGGGGACACTGCAGTGATAATTTTTGTGGCCAATGATTTGGTATATCAAAACCTTAAAATAATCTTTCACCTCTGAGAACTACATTCTAAGGAAGGTAATTGAGGATAGCAAATTTTTAATCACAATAGTGCTAACTGCAGTGTGGTTTATAGTATGGAAAAATTTGAGATGCCTGAAATGTTCAGCAAAATGATTTGTTAAAAATTATGGAATTATCATATAATAAAATGATCTATAGTAATTCAGAATAATTGTGAGAAGATTATTGAGGCAGAAAGATGATCTCAATATTGTGCTGCTAAAAATCATCTACTTTGTATATTCCAACTTTATTAACAAAATAATGTTCCAGGAAAATACTCCTGGAACTATGTACCAAAAGTTTTAAACTTACTTACTTCTAGTAGGAAAAATTTATGATTATTTTAATTTTTTCCAAATACCTACATCTTCAGATTTTCTATAGCTTATATATATTCATGTAAGTGGAACAACCAACAGCTACTTATGATTTAAATAAATCAAAATATGCACAAGAAGCAGCTTACTGTGTGACTTTGACAAAGGGCAATTTGAGGAGCCTGCAAACCTGCCTGTATCATAGCCTACGTGTTACCCACTCCAGTGCCCTTTTACCCTCTTCCTTTAGTTTTAGCATCCCAGATTTTAGCTGAGCATACTGTCCACCCAGAATAAAAGGGTATTTTCTGGGTGATCTAAATTAGATGCTGACAACTGAGAAGGAAGTGAAGTATAATGTGGGGCTTTAAAACTTTCAGTAAAGAGAAAGGATTCACCCTCACTCTTCCGTTTTCCTTCCTCTCATGGATGTGCTGGCTGGAGTCCAGGCTGACACACAGCCCATGCCATGAAAGCCACCTGGGGAGAGTTAAGCCAGCTTGGGTTCCTTGCGATAGACGGAGGCCCGGGTCAGTTTCCATGGCTTACCTTTACCTTTTACATATTATACAGAGATGAAATTTCTTTATATCTACATTGGCATTGTTCTGGGATTTTCAGTTCTTTTCCAACAATCCTGGGCCTCACCAATATACTGACTAATCTTGTTTGTTGTTGCTAATTAATAAGACTCTTACACTACAGTTGTCCAGAAAAATAAAATATTTGGAGAATTATTAAAATCATTGTTTCACATGTATCTTTAGAAGTACGTTGAATGTCTGGAGTTTCTAGATCTCTCATTAATGATTTATTTTTTCTTTTTGGGAATAGCAGCACAAAAGCTATATAGACACAGCTTCAAATGTTGACATAGTCAGTTTGGATGGCATAGTTGCCAAATAGAGATTTTTTTTAAAGTGCTGGAGGTGAAACCCCAACTCTCTTACATGGTAGGCAAGCACTCTACCACTAAGACAGCCTTAGTCCTGCAATTCTTAAGTATATAAAAGTAATATATTGAATGAATGCAAAACAAAGTGAACATAATGTACACCAGTGCAAATGTAGCTTATTAAATAAATCCTTAGTAAGTACAATCAGGAAAAAAGGAGCTCATTACTTAATGCAGGTCCTCATCTGGGATGCATTGTTTAAAGAATTCTTACCAAGGGTATATTTTTGTGAACTAATTTATGACTTCAAGATAAAAACTATAGTGAACACCAAAACAATTGATAAGTAATTTTATTCCTTTTTTTAAATTTTTTAAATCATAGAACACATTTTCATTGCATAATGTCTACATTCCTTATTTTGTTGAGCATTTGTTCACATTGCTACAAAGTTAAGATAGTGTAATTTGTGTCCTGCAAATAGACAACAGATCTAGTGCTGTCTTTTAGGAACATACAACTGATTCTCTCAGATTTCCTCTTTATGTGGCTAATCTGCAGGGCAGGGTGATGGGGTGCTTCAGGGATTTAAACCTTGATGATGGTAAAAACTTTATTTGATTAGAATTGCTTATGAGGAAAAACTCAGGCATTTCAAAATGATTTTTGCAATGGTCATGAAAATGTGGGCAATAAAAGAACATGATATTAATTGTTTCCATCCCCATATAAAAGACATTATCACTTGTGAAAGTAGCTAGAAAAAGAAAAGCAAAAAAAAATCTTTTAAAAGAGAGATATCCTTTTTATTTTTTCTTTCATCTTTCCCCTTATCAATGCAAACGTTCATGTTTTCATCTCTGTATGACTCTTTCCTTGCTGCATTCCACAAGCGCAGAGAAACTCGCTGGAACTCATACAAAACTCTCTCTTGCTACCATATTAGGAATCAAAATGTGTAGCAGAAACCCACTGCCAAGTCGAAATAATCAACAGGGAATGTCTATGCCTTCAAGCCAAATGAGTGCAGAAAAATGATCAAGGTGGCAAAATAAATAACACAACTGAGGCCTGGGTTTCTATTATGGTCTTATTACATATCTCACTCTCTATGTAGAATGTTTTGGAAATTTCTATTCATGTATAAGAAACTGGTTAAGTATAATTTTATTATGGCTAAAATTCAGTCTGGGTCAGAAGTGAAGCAAAGGGAAATACTATCTTTGTCTTAATAATGACATTTAAATTTTGTGTGGTTGCAGACCTCATAAATACATTCCCAGAACACCAGATTGAGTCTGCAAAATTAAATGTGAGTACTCTTTCCCACCCTTGAAAAGTGGGACTGTCTGTGAATGTAAACTTTCTGGTTCCAGTGTTTTTGATCCAGGTAAAATTGGTTAAGATCAACTATATTTTTCTTTTTCATACAGGACATTTTATCTCATACTTGGCTAGAAATAAAATTTTAATTAATACATGAGCCAAATTAATAGATATTTCAAATCACAACATAATGATTATGGAATCATAACAAGGCACAAAATGGAGATTATATAGTTGAAGGCAGAGCAATTATCTAGTGGATTAAACAGAGTATTGTGGAACTAACTGCCTGCTTAATTAAGATAGTAGTGATTACACCTGAGAATGTAATGCTGTAATGATGAAAAATTTGACCTTGCAGCCACATTTTGTAAGTTTTAAAGGAGGCAGAGGTAAGAAATGAGATCAGAGAACAGAAGGTTTCATAAATCAAGGCAGTAGATGACAAGAGCATGGCTGAGTACATAATTGCAGACTCAGAATGAAGCAAAAAATTGGAGCTATTACAAAGTAATTTGTGTACCATAACTCTAAGAAATCATAATTATCAGAGAAATAATAGACCCATGGTCAAATGCTTCTGACCACATAAGTTGGACCAGAAAAAAAAAAAAAAGCAAATTTAGAGATACAGGGACAAATTCAAAGGAATGATATAAAAACAATAGAAATGATGACTTCCCTGTATTACAGCATGTCATAATTTACAAGGTAAGTTTCCCGGCTTTATCTTTTTTGACCCTTTGTCGAGTACATGAGGAAGCCTTCCTTATCCTGCTAATCCACAGGGCAGCATGGGCTGAATCTCCTAGCTAAGTACCTTGCTCAGTCTCAGGAGGAATATGCAGAGCAAAGCCTTGCTCTTTTCTGAAAGCCCATTAATGTCCAGCTAAGTAGCAGTATCTGTTTATTGTCCAGAATGCTGCTTTTTTTCCCCCTTGGATGTAATAACAGCTTCCCATCTTGTTCATATGGCTGTTCAGCTTTCAAATTGTGCAATTTCTGGTTCAACAGTTGTGAAACTCAGCAAAGACTGGGATCTCAAGCATATTATTTAGCCACTTGTTTTTTGTTTTTTTTTTTTGTACCAGGAATTGAACCCAGGACCTTGTGCTTGCCAGGCAGGCACTGTGCCACTAAGCTACATCCCCAGCCTGCCAGTTGGGTTTTTGTAAGGCAAAACCGCAACTCAGAATTGAGAAGCGATGGGACAGCAGGACTGACAGGGAAAGGAGCGCCTGCAATCCTGACTGCTGCTGCCATCTCCTGTTGAAAATCACCAAGCACCGTCTTCACAAGTGTTTGCAAGTTTACATTCAAGTGTACTAGACCAGGCTAAAACAATGCCAGGCGAGAGGAATATTCCTCATATACTTAAGTTTCTAATTCATCTTCTGGAAGCAGTATCTTTTGGTGGTTGTGTTAGAAGGCAGTGCAAGCAGGTTAAAGAAGAAAGGCTTTTGCTTGTAGGAGGAGGGACCTGGGCAGAAGAGGCAATAATAAAATAGAGATATGGCCAAAAATGGAAGAAGGAAAGAGAGCAGTGTGTGCTTCTGCTGGGTATACTGAAGGGCAAAAACATCCGCTCCGAAATGAAAATCTTTCCCACTCAGGCGAGGCAAGGATCACTGAAAATCAGAGCCTTTTCTGAATTCAGGAGAGGTCATCAAAGGGGTTTTGAGGTGCTTCAGAGTCACAGATTCTGTGCTGTAGATATGCCCTACCTTGCGTGGAGTCAAGGATTGGAATGGCAGTGGTATACAAAGAAGATTGGGCCATCTCTGAGCTTAGTATTTTCATTTCTTAGAATATGACAATGGGGACCCTTCCAGTAGACGTAACTATTTTAGAATTTCAGACTTCCTTTGCTCTCCAGCCTCTCAAGTCACAGGGCTGTGGGGAGGAAGTGGGATGAGGGCTGGTAGTGCCACCACCTGATGCTTAGGAGTCACGGCTGGGGACAATACCCTACCTCTGACATTGAGACCCTTTCATATTTGCTGGGTGGTCTTTTCTCATCTTAAATCTTTAAGAGGCTACTCTTAACTTTATTTTGTTTTCAAGGCAGTTCATGATGCCAACTTTCAGTTTGTTTGGTTCAAATAATATTAATGGGAGAAGTACACAGAGTATGATTAATTGCAAGTAACAACCCCAGGGGAATTCCAGTGATAAAACCGGATAAAAGAATGAGTCATAGAGGAATGAAAAGAAGACAAATCACCTGACTATTTGTCAGGACTTGTGCTAAGCACTCTCATATGTCATCTTGTATAATGTTTACTATAACCCTGCAAAAGAGATATTTTTGTCACTTTCAACAGATGAGGAAACTGAAGCCTCACAACTAGTAATTAACATTGTCCCAGGTTCTAGAGATGATGACAGTGTCAGTATTTGAACTGAGGTCTCTGTGACTTCCAAAGCAGTACAATTAGCGCCAGCATAGAATAATGGCAGTGGTCATCAAAATAGCAGACATTCCATGGGTGTGATGAGTGCCAGGTACTTTTCAAGTACTTTCAAAGATTAACTCACTGTCATCTGTGAGTTCTGAGATGGAGGTAGTGTAGAGAGTATTTTACAGAAGAATACGGAGGCCTTAAACAATTTCCCAAGATTGTACCCTAGTAAATGCAGAATTACTCAGATTCTGACTCCAAGTCCAGGACTAATTGAGGCCTAAGAGAAATGACAGCTCCTGAACTGATTCTGCTTTATCTCCTGGGTTTCCTTCAAACCGTTTTGTCCTAAGATCAACTTCATTTCACTTACCACCAAGCTGGCCATGAGACTAATAGTCTTTGGAAGTTACAGGGAGTGTAGATTCAGGCCCTGTGAGATAACTTCGGAAAAGATGTTTGTGCAAACTGATATTGTGTCCTGTAGACAATGTACCAATGTCAGGATTGTAGTTTTTAATTACAGTCTTAGTTTTTAGCCATTTTTGAGGGACTAAGAACCTATACAGTGTAAACAGGAGGAGCTCAGGCCAAGACTCCCCAAGCAGCCCTTTATGTGTGGTTGTGGGCACACTACTCATAATAATGCAGTATAACACAGAACTCGTGTTTAGGTAGTGTCTGCCACCTGTCTGTGACATTTTGCTTTCGTGGAGACTATTACAAACTAAGCCATTCAGAGGACCCTTCATCTAGACCTTCCGTTCTTGTCCCAGAATTACACTAACAGTGCCCCACTTGGTCTTATAGACATTTGTTCTGCCCTCTCAGTGCCATATGAATTGCTCTAAGTCGCTTATTTCCTATGCTGTATTTACTTAAGAGCCAGCCATGATGATTTGTTTCTGCTCCTCATTTAGCCTTTCAGACAAAAGTAGCTCTGTGACTGCCTAAGAACAGTGAAGGGCAGTCTGGGTCGAGTTTGTGGGACATACCTTGCTTCCCTGATGAAGGGGGAAGGCTTAGCTAGAACAGACATGGCCTTCAATTGTGCCATGAGGAAATAATCACCCCAGCAGGGGATAGTGGATGACAGTGATGGTCAGCACTTTAGAGTTTTCAGTGATACAAACAGCCTGCAGCAAACACACACGCCACAGGTTTGCCATCACAATTATATGAAGACAAAGGAACCAGGAGAAAATGAAAAATCGTGGGTCAATGATGGCATCACAGAGCAAGTGACACACTCTGACTCTGTGTGAAAAAAGCATCCCCAGGTTGCCTATACGTGTAGCTTAGTGCATTCTTTAAGCAATATACACATTTTACCATCACTGTGAGGTGGTGGAGGCAGGCATCTTTGAGTGTTTGTGCTTAGGAATTTATTTGTCAAGCTGCGTAATGGCTGAGATACAGCAGTAGATCAAAAAATATTTGTATCGTGCATCAAGTTTTGTATTCCCCACAGATGGGCCCAGAGTAGGAGATTATATAATGCCAGTTAAATTAATATTTAAATTATGAGTCTTTGATTAAAAAGGTGGCTGTTAAAAAAATCTAAGAACTCTAGGGAATGTGCATCCTAACCTATTTGGAATATTAGAAACTGAAAATTTTTATGCTTACAAATGCTTTTGGTTCTGTGAAATTCTATGATTTTAAAATATGCCAACATTGCACAAGAGGGTTCACAGCCTCTGCAGACTTCGTTTGATCAGGAAGGAATAAAAGAAAATTCATATCAAATACCTCCTATTCCTTAGAAAACTGATGACAAACACTCTCTTTATTTACAAATGACAGAGCATTAGCTTTCAGAAATGGGACTGCTCTTTTTCATGTGGCAACAAACAGCAACTTCTTCAGTGATGGACTGCTGCTGTAATTTGCTCAGTAAAAGAATGTGCCCTATCCCATCTGGACACAGTTAAATAATGCAAAAAGCTCTGGAGCTTCACTCATACAGGGCCTGCCCAAATATATTAATCTCTCAGTTGTCATTCTGTGACAGAGTGTCACAAAGAAGGTGCATTTAGATTCCAGTCCAATGGAAAGGGCTCCTTGACAGTCTTTTTTTTTTTTTTTTGATAACTAATATAAAAAGTAGGTTCCATCAATAATAAGCTTTTATCCTGAAGACCTGACAAACTCTTGACATATAATTTATACAAATAATTATGAGTGTTAGCTCCTATTACACTAGATAGTATCATCTGGCATCTTATGGGCTAAAAATTGTATTAGGCAAGTGATGCAAGCTTCCCGGACAGAAAGTCCACCTTTAGTGACATGCAACTGACCACTAGATAGCATAGATGCCTCAAATGAACATGGCTTCTCTGGTTAAGTTGCTCATGTGTCTGCTTGTTTGTATATCTGACCATCTACCAAGGCTTAGTGATGACTCAGGTGAATTACATTTGCCTCTGATCCCACAGTGTAGATTCCCAAAGAGACTAAGGAAAAGCTTGTTTATTGTCCACTGAATTTATAAAGGTTATTGTTTTTGGGGGCATGGTGTTTTGGGGACATAGAATAATGTTTTGACTGCTCAGTACTTTTGTGTTTAGTATTTCATTTATAAGAAGAAGAGTAGAATAAATTTTACTAAGTTCTACCGTTTTAGTTTAGTGTGCCATTCCCAGGAATTGCATGTCGTAATTGAGGCCTCCAACCAGAGAGATAGTAATTAGACTGTATTTGATAAATCAGCTTTATTGGGTACTCACAGTCTTGCCTTTACCCTATGAAAACTGTGTTTAGAGGCCAAGATTTTCTGTAGTGTTATGATGTTTATCCTTGGAACTCTGGCTTAATTTCCAATTTATAGGAGTAAAATGTATTCAAAGCCCATTTATAAAATATGACTCAATATGCTTAATATATTTAATGAAAAAAGCACAGTTTAAACAATATTTACATTCTTGTTGGCTGGAAACTTTCTGAGGTAGGATCAGTCTTGAACTAAAACAACTTGTAAGGCAGCTGTTCTTAAACTTTAACCTTTACCGAATGCACTGGAGGGCTTATGAAAAACATTGTTCTGCCCTACCCACAGATGCAGAAGCTCTCAGGTTCTGAGTTCTAGAAAATGTGTACTGCTAACATTTCCTAGGTGGTACTGATGGATCTGGGCCTGGCACCACACTTGGAGAATCACTGCTCCAAGAAATAAGTGTGTCCACCAAATTACCCCGTTTCTCTCTTTTCTTTGTAATTGCTATAAAACCTGTTTAGACACCTTATGGGATGAACTGTATCTGGCACATTCGTACAATGAAATCACCCCCAGCACCCCAGGGTGGGACTGCAATTGGAGACAGGGTCTTTAATGAGGTAATTAAGATAACATGAAGCTATTAGGTGGGCCTCACCCAATCAGTGTGAGGCCTTAAGAGAATAAAGCCCAACCACCTATAAGACAGAAGCCCTCTTACCAGTACATGACCCTCAGACTGTCTACTCTTGGAAGCCTGGGTCTCCAGCCTACTCTACAAACTCAGGACTTTCCCTGCTCCACAACTCATTGGGCCAGTTGCTTAAGGTATTTTTCCTACTTTCACTTTTTTTTTCTCTCTCCACAATGCACTCACGCACTCAATCCATCACCCTCACACTTACCGGTTCTGTTCATTTGGAGAATCTATACAAGGTTTAATTGCTAGTCCGATTCTTTTCGAAGCATAAGTTTTCTCATGATAATTTTCCAGAAAATAAAAGCGCTGGGAAACCAAGCTAATCGGGCTGGCTTTTCTCAGAACACACCTGTCATCTAATGACTTCATTTTCTCAGATGTACTGGATATCCATGTTATATGGGGACTAATGTTTTTTCATGAAAACGACTCAGCTGGCTCATCATCACGCATAAGAACTTGCTTTGAATTGCTTTTTTTGATAGCATTGCTTGGGGTCAGCAGTGTGATAAAAATAACCGTATCTTACAAGCATATAAATGCTAAACTGGGTGGTGGTTCAACTAGAACAGCTAATTCAGGCCTTTAATTTGTTGGGAAGTTGTGTGGAATTTCCATGGAGAATTTTGATTACTGAATACTTTACAAATAAGTCAGCATGGATGACTATGGTGTCTTATTATCTTCATTTTAATTCTGCCTAAGCCCTGCCTCACATACTGAGGATTTAATGAGCTTTCACAGAGATCTCTACATCAAAACAGTTCTTGGGGAGTCAGGAGCTTTACTAGACTTGCTTTTATTTCATCTTTTGCTGCTAGTTTTTTTTTTTAGGCCTCTGGCATTGATGTGATTGAACTTAGGGGGCTCCTTAGATTTGGAGTACAGAGGAACCTGTAAGAATCTACTGCTTTGGCTGCCCTCTGGAGAGGTGTGTTTTTTAGGCTGTTTTGTATTAACTAAATTTGAAGAACAGAAATCAGAGCCTTCAGAATTGACAAACTTTAGATAACTATAACTATGGGGAAAAATATCTTATCAAATTTAAAACCCAGATTTTTTTTTTTTCTCCCAAAGCTTGAAACTTTGAATTTGTGTCGATGCTTAAAAATCTAGTATGTTTCCATGGCAGCACCTACTGGCCAAATTGGATATGGCAGCTCCAGAAATCAGCCTGCACTTCAGGCAAAAGGGAAAGTTATTTTGCATGCAGGTTGATGGAAAATTATCGTGAGAGGAACTGCTGTTATCTGAGCTTGTGACAGGTGGATGTAGTCTGACTTAGTTGGAGCATCAAATCCAGCACCAGAAGATGGGTGAAGAGCTCTGTGGTTTTGCAAGTGCAGTAAGCATTTGACAACCGGTACTAGGCCCACCCATTCAATTTGCCTGAGGTACAGATGCTAATCTCTTCCTGAGAAGTTTGAAATTTTACTATTTTCAATCTTTCTTTCATGTGCTAAGTTAAATAAAGTGAAAAGTAGAATTCTTTCTACAGAAATCTGCTAGCCAACCACAGTGCTTGGAAAAGATGTTTATTGCAGTAGTGGAATAGGCTGAGTTCTGTCACAGGCTGTCACCAAGGCACATATGTTCCCAACTGCATATTGCCTAAGTGAAAGCATCACAAGGATTTTGTTATCTGCCATACATGAACACTGACTTGATTCTAGTTATTATTTAACATCCATACTGTATTACATTGATCCTTAATGTTTTACTTGTCAAAGAATTTTGGTATATATTTGAATAATAATGAAAGATAGGTTAGCCAGGAGCCATTGCATCCATCTTATATTTGAGTGTCACAGACTCAAGAACTTGAGCTTTACCCAAGGTCTCATTGTTAGCTAGAGGTAGCATGCAGATGACAGCATGTCCTTGACAGATGAGTTATCTTTTGGTACCTGTAGGGGTACTGGTTCCAGGACTTTCATAGATGTCAAAACTTAAAGATGCTCAAATATCTTATATAAAATTGTGTAGTACTAGGCAATATTCCTGTGTACTTGAAATCATTTCTAAATGCAAATAGTTGTTATATTGGTTAGGAAATAATGACAAGGTATAAAAAAGCTTGCATATCCTCAGTACAGATGCAATCTTTTTTTCAAAAAATTTTGATCCGCAATTGGTAGAATGTGGGGATGACAGATCTGGATAGAGAAGGTTGACTGTACAGTGTCTGCTCAGCTGCTAGGCTGATAATTTGAATCTATAAGTTACTGTGGTATTGTTTGAAGGGGTAAATAAAATATGCTTATACTTATTTTTTTGCTTTGTTTTTTTCCGTTCACGTATGGACCCTGTAAACTAACTGCCCTACAGAGATCCATGAAAACATGGCAATAACACGGCAACAGAGAGTTCAAAGGTGAACAAAGCCAGCTTGTCTTTCAGCAATGTGCTTGATCTACAATTCTCACATGTTACGTGGTCTCTTCTGTCAGCTTATGTCAGAAGTGTGGTTACCAGTGGTTATACTGATAACCACCATACTGATTTCTGGACCTCTTATTTCCTCATAAGCAAGCATCCATTGTATTTCTCTGCCCTCTGAAAACCAGAAAACCCTAATATTTTTTATTGGCTCAGTTTCTGCTCAGGACACTCTGGGTTGGCAGGAGATATTATGAAGAACAAGTGACATGGAGATTATTAATGTAATAACATGTAAAAACTGGAAATTCTAGGAAGGTGGAAAGAAGTTCCTTTTGCCAGCAGTTGGAGAAACTTCTTGTGTGTTAAGCACTGTGCCTGATGTTACATGTACACTAATCCAAGCATTCACTATAGCCAGGAAAAGTAGTTATTATCTTTGTTTGAGTAGGGAAATTGTGACTCAGCTCAGTAATTTGCCTTGGATCTCTGTACCTACTTCCTTCTATGATGTCATAATATGCTCATAAACATAAAGAATTGGCATAGAGGACTCAGAGTAGAGAAGGAAGTTTGCCCTTCATGAAGACATCATGATGAGTATATTCTTGAAGGAAAAGTAGAGTTCTGAGCCAAGGGAGGATTAGGTATATTCTAGTCATCTTGGCTTTTAGGAAACAGACAGTCAGACAAATTCTTTGCTTTTATTTGTCACTTTGGTTTGTTGAATAGAGATGCACTGAAAGTGATTAAATATCTATGACATCTTTGAACATTACTCTTGTGGATATCAGTGGTTAGTTTAAAAAATTTCTAAAGCAAATCAAGGGACAAATGACCACTTTTATTCCAGTGGCTCTCAACAGTGTGGTTTCATATCAGCAAAGTCAGCATCACCCGGGCCTTTTCACCTACAGGTTCTTGGCAATCTTCCCAGACTTCCTGGAGAGGAAGTAAATCTGTATTTTGGCAAGACCACCGGATGATCCTGAAGCTCCACCAAATTTGAAGGCTACTTCCTTACTTTGCAATATCTTCTATGGGAGAAGTATAATTTCTTTCTTCAATTGTATATGCAAACCTTAAAGCTATCAGTGATCATTAGTACTTGATAAGATGTAGCCTTTCTTTCCTGATTTGTTATGGAATAACAATGTAGGCTGTTCCTACCATCAAATAAAGCCAATGAAGGTTTTATTTTTCATTTTTTACAATGTATTTGAACAGTTAGACTTATAAAGAAAATTTGATATAACATCTAAGTAAAGGAACCTGAAATTTTATTTTCTTTGAGATTATCTGCTAAAGACAAATTTTTAAAAAGCAAAAAAAGAAAAAAAATCCAATTACCACTGACAATTTGTTACCATGTCATGCTATCCTCTGCATTTAAGAATAACAATATCAAATTCTCTTTAAAACTTAAAGAGCAAGGAAAAGATAAATATTCCTTCTCATCCTTGCCCTTCTCTAATTCACCAAGAAAAATGTTTTTGAGATAATAGGATTCCATAATTGTGGAACTTCAAAAGAGACCAACCACACACAGCAATCCTGGACCATGCATTAATGTCAGAACTGACTAATTAAGCAGGCAGAAATACAGAAGACATGAGATGGCTGGATATTTTTATGGTCATATTGAACTAGACAGTGATTTAGATTAGAAATTTGGAGAGAAAGCAGCTATAAGGGCTCTGAAAGAATATTATTGAATAAATTTCTGTTGAATGGTAAAATTTTGGATCCACAGTATGAAGTTCTCTCCTTTCTCACACTTAAAATGTACCTTATAATACATGCTCATTTCACATGTTATTTATGTGTTTTTCAATAGCAATTTAAAAGTGTTCTAAAATATTCCTCCTAAGTAAATTCTGTTTGCAAATATCTAGATACATGTTTATGGTTGGTAAAAATTTATATGTCAATTTGTTTAAGGCAACATTAACTTAATCTCTATATTTTCTGGCAGTGCTAGGTATTGAACCCAGGGTCCTCACACATGGTGGGTAAGCACTCTACTACTGAGCTACAACCCCAGTTCAATCATATTTTGAAATCTATTTTATTTTTCACTTCTGGAGTACTGGGGCCATACTCTATTAAATGTGTATTTTGTTCAATTGCTATTTATTATTGTTCTGTTACATATTTCATGACATAATAGGCATTGAAACTCATGCATCACATGTAATATCTGTTACTTATCATCAGGAAAATTAATATTGGTATAAAGCCATGATAAGTTAAGGTTAGAACACAGAACTTGTATAAAAGCCAAATTAGTTTCTTAAACACAAGGTAGCAGTAAGTGCTATCAACTCAGAGTACAGTCCTCAGTATTTTGTCTACCTACAGTATGAAATTCACTCAGTAGCATTTAAAAAATTTCCCTCTTGGTTCAGAGGATGTTGGTCTGTGTTTTAGCAAGGGCCCTTCCACACCAGCATTTTCTTGTTTGTGGTTCAGATGAAACTTATATAATGACAAATGTTATATAATTGGTGTAGTAAATGACAAATGTTATATAACTGTTAACCCGAAAAATGTTTCATATTTAAGATTTTAACTCAATTTAACTTTCAGCTTTTCAACAGTAACTCTAAATCTGATGTTTTAACATGAATATAACTCTGTTCATAATAAAACATTCACCAAAACTTTCTGAGAAAAACACCAGGGATTTCAACTTTACACAATTTATAGACGATATAGAATTTATAGACGATAGTATACAACATCATATAAGCTTATCCTAAATTGGAAATTATTTGGATTAGAACATCACACGTGTCTACGGCCATACCACCCTGAATGCACCCGATCTCGTCAGAACATTACATAGGCTTAGAAAAATATGTCAGTATGGTTCCTTTTAATGTGAATCATATTTTCCTACCCGTCTTGAAGACCTGCAGTGCAGAGTTTTTTTTACCGAAGAGAATGATGCAAAATCGTTACTTACACTTAGAGGATCCCTAGGAATCTTCCAGTACCAAGCCATCACCTTGCTGCTGCCAGTTTTGCCTCTCTTTTTGTGATAGTTAACTGATTGTGTCAACTTAAATAAGAAATATGCAACTAACTTGGCTCAGCATAGTTCTGGGAGGAAGACCCACCCTGGGGAGGATTGTCACCTGAACAGTGTAAAAGGGAGATGAAGAAGAAAGCTGCTTTCCCTTCCCCTTGGGCATCAGCTCCCAGCTTTCAGTGCAAACCTTTCAGCCTCCTGATATGGACTCCACCTGGGCACTGCAGTGAGCTCCAGGTCTTCAACTGGATCCTTCAGATTCAGTGTGTGGACAAACCTTTTGCACTGTTCCACTTCTGACTCTGTGGGTGGCCACTGTAAGACAATCTTGTAAATATTTTGTTGTTGTTGTTGCTGTTACTTTTTGGGACAGGGTATGCAGTCCAGGCTGGCCTTGAACTCACTTTGTAGCCTAGGCTGGCCTCAAGTTTGCAGTGATCCTCCTGCCTCAGCCTCCCAGGTGCTGGGATTACAAAGGCATGTGCCACCACACCTAGCCTATAAATTCTTATGTATTTGTATATCTTGTCTCCTTAGGTGAGGTCCTGATTGAATCCCCAGCACTATACAAGGAAAAGTAAGTGGCTGTCCTGTGAACCCGAAGGATGAGCTTTTAAAATTTATTAAGGATTAATTTAGCAAATAAGGAAAATTTGGATACTTAAATGAGTATGTTGTAATATTCTAAATGTAATATTATTTTATTTTTGATACATGTATCAACCTAAATTGATTCTTCTCTTAATAGTCTTCCTGTATTATTCCCCTGTCAACATCTTCCTTGAGTAAAATACATATTCCATATAGGCTATATAGGTTATGAGAGGATATATCTTCATGAATAGTCTGTCTGAAATATGGAGAATTTCATTCATCTACGAGTAAATCATTCAGGGTAACTCCTGAATTGTAGCCAGGTCTCTTCTATAACCAGTCTTCCTTTTTATACCTCTTTCTTTTCTCCCCTTCCTTTATGTCACATATGTGTTCGATGCCTGAGGTCATTTAAAGTCATCCTGGCATTAAAAAGATATAAAATAAAACTATGTGTAGTTAAAAAGTTGTTGTGTTATAGGATTCTCATGAGATTCATCTACTTAGCTTGATTCTATTCATAATGATAATTAGGGAGCTAATTTTAGGCAGGCAAGCCAATCCATTTAATGACCAGAGATATTTAATAACAAAACCACTTTCTTGCACAGCTATGTCACTAGTGAAATTAAATTTATGGTCCAGATGTTTTAGCATTTGAAAGATTAATGAGAATGAAAATATATCAACTAGGTTTTTGGGATGTTACAGTGGAAACTTGTTCTGATGAATTTTAATTAGATATTACATTGTATTGATGTGAGATGAAACATATTTTCTTTAACATAAAATAAGCCAAGTAGGTCAATTCCTTTTCCAATAGTCAAGTGGCTGGAAATGTATTCTGAAGTGTCAACCTTTAAGAGGAGACATGAGAATGAAGGGTAGGTTATATGTCATTAGCTTCTGATTTGTATTGATCTTTATGAATTTAAATGGGTTCATATTTGGCTGCTGAATCATCTTACTGTCTCTGTTTTATATCCTGTCATGACAATCTATCTCTATCAGGGCTTATCAATTGCACACACAAATTAAACCTGACACACTATTTGACTTGCTGCCTATAATTTTATCCTAACAGCTTTTCTACTGTCAATTCTGTCTTCCCAGTAAAAAACAGTATCTCCATTTTAAACAATTGCTTCAGTGATATTCCTGATGATGTTCATCTCTGTAGGCCACTGCAATTCAAGTCATACATCCCAATACTAGGTATTTATCACAGAGTTATCTGGGCTATGTGAACAGCTTATGTATTTGTATGCTTTTAAATACACATGTGAGCAGATGCTAGAGCATTAGAGCAGACTGTACAAATACATGGAAACACTACCTCTCCAATGCTATCTTTTTGGTAGCTGCTGGGATAGTCAAAAACTGGGTATATACTGACATGGCAACAGTTTCTGGTCTTTCCTTTTCCCAGAATGGAGCAGTACTAGGGAACACATTTATGGCATTCCTCAGTATTTACTTCTTTTCCAAAGAGCAGAAGAAATCAGCGATGGTGTGGAAAAGCTAGAGGTAGGCTAATAGAGAGGTCTGAAAAAGTGCTTTTGGAATTGCCCATCCATACGTAGTTAGGACAGATACATTCTTTTTCTGTATCAACTGGGCCAAATTACTGTGATCAAATTGACCGAATCTTTACTTTATGTATTAGACAGTACGGGTTATCTTTTTAACACTTTTGAATCAGCTTAAATTGGTTTATCTTGACTTTTTTCCATGTTCTTTGTTCTTCACATTTGATGTAAATTGTGTACCATATGTGTTACCAGTTGATGACTGAAAAAATGCCTTCCATCTTCCTGTTCTCGTATGCTGTGAACATGTCTACATAATTGCTTAAGTATTGACAACCTGTAGTATTGGGGATGTTATATAATTTTCAATAGATGGTCTCAGTACAAATTACAAAGTCTGTATCATTACATATTTTCTTATCACATGTAGCTTTTCTCACAGTGGTAAGAAGTTGATGTGAATTTTGCTAGTAAGCTAGGAAATAAAATTTCTTAGAAAAACTTAATTATTATTTAAAAAAATTGTTGTCTAAAGTATATTCCCATGGGAAACTGCCTGTTTGGAGTATTTCCAACATGTTTTTAATTGACTCATTAAAAGTGGTTGCTGAAATATTCTTACAAAAGAATAAACTCTTCTTTGAAGAAGTAATGATTAATAGTAGGTGTCTATTGGTACTCACCTATTTATTCTTCAAAGAGTACTAATTTTTGTGGGGATATGTGCTATTCATGTGGTATGAACTTGGCACATTTTAGTAAGACTTTAAAATATATGTGGAGAGCTTTCAACAATGAATTAATATTCACTATGAAGTTTTCAGAATTGCTGTAGTGATAGCCTCATTGTTAGTTGTGACATCTAGCATTCTGCCCATTGTTTCACAGACCTCATAGGCAAGTTTGCACAGCTTGGTATTTTAAAATTTGTTGGTTCCTGATCACAACAAATCAGCCATCCTGAATAAAAATAAATCCATTTCTTTCTTTCTTTCTATGGCTTTCCTAAGTGGTATAATCATGTGTAATTCTTACTGTCTACTTAAAATGATTGGAGAATCAACTAAAGACTCTCTTTCAATGAATACAAAAGATAATGTCTTTCTTTTTTTTCTGCTCTTGGCAAAATCTTTTCTGTATTCAGAGAATAATGAAAATGGGCCGCTTTAGCTCTTGGCCATCTTCCTAATACTTGCTTTGGAGTTAATAACCTGTGGATTGTGTCATTTTTATTACTTTTTTTTTCATTTTTAGGGAGATTTTTAAACATTTTAAGTAATATGATTCTGGAACCGAGGACAAAGTTTTGAACCTTTTCCTGTTGGTTTTGAAAGCCACTGTTGTCCTTTATTATTTTTGTCAGATATCTTTGTCTTAGTTACTTTTCTCTTGTGGCTGAGACAAAAGGCCCAACACTCAAAGTTAAAGGTGGAAAGGTTTATGTAGCTCACAGTTTGTAGAGATTTCTTAGGTTCTAAGGCATGATGACTTGGCAGAAGGGCACTGCAGAAGAGAACCAGTTCATGGTGACAGAAGACAGCAAAAGCAAGCAAGGAAGGGAGAAGACAAGCCTCTTTCTGTCCCCTGTATTATACCCAAGGATTAGGGTGGTGCCAAACCATCAGTGGACTGATTTAGTAATCACCTACTCTTAATTCCACCATTACACCATGAATCAGTTATACATTCTGGATTCAGCCCCCTTTGCAAAAGCCCCACCTATGACTGCATGAGGCTTTGAGGGGACATCTAGACACAAACCACCACAGTCTTTAAGTTAGTGTTTTCAAAGTGTGATTTTTTTTCAGGACTTTGCATTAGAATTACTAGGAGTTATAAATAGGCAGATACTCAAGACATTATCTCAGAACTATCAAGTAAGAATCACTGAGGTGGGCCAGGGCACCTGCATTTTAAATAAATATCTCAGGAGCTCAGAGACTTATAATGCACCACAGTATACTGATTGAAAACAACTGCTTTAAAAGTAATCTTTGCTCCTGTTGACAAAATTTGCTTTGGGTAGCTGGGTTGAAACACATTAAGGACTTTGAATTCTCCTTTGAGAACTTAGAAATTAAGCTAACTACTCTCAATACATCTATAACTCCATTTAAAAATGCATGCTATAACTTGTGGTTGATCTGAGGGTTGAATTTCTTCAAATAATTAAGATGAGATGGCAACCTTTTATGATAAGATAGCAAAAGTAAAAGATATAAAATTGCAGCTAAGGTGTAGTACAGAAAAATCATGAGTCAGATGAATTGAATTTAAATCCAACCATGCTTGTAAGCAAGTTATTTAAACTCTTGAAGCTTCAGTTTTCTCACCTGTAAAATGTTAGTACCTACCTCATAGGTTTACTGTAAGGATTAGATGGATTACTCTCTGTAAAGGACTTAGCACAGTACTTGATCCATATTAAGTACTTAACAAATGGCAGTATCTTAAGCTGTTAAATTAACAAAGTGCTCTCAGTTTCATTGGTTATATTTAAGTTAGGGCTTATTAGGTAGGATATGAGACTGAATAGGTAGCTCATACTAGAATATTTAAAATATGATATCAAATCAGTGTCTTTATACAAATAGTAGATATATTGCTAGATTTGACTAGTACAATATCTGATAGTCTATTAAATATATCTCTTTAGTCATAGTTGCTTCTCATATTTTTACATCTTGTCAGGGTTTGTGAATGTGCATGAGTACAACTTGATTACATAAACTTTTGTTGGAAGGAGAGAATATCCATGAAAAGCAACAGACAAGTGATTAAGTCTACATATTGAGCACGTTTTTCAAAACATCCCGAAGTCTCAAAGTTTCTAGTATTGTTGAAACACACCTTTGATAGTATTCAAAGATGGGATATATTTTAGTTTATTAAGCAGCAGGACTTAGGCCTGTGAAAATGGGGCTGGAATCATGTATGATGCACACGATACAGATCATATCCTTGTATTATGTTCAGCCCTAGAAACTGGGCCTAAAATAACTGCTTCTTCGCTAAGTTTTCCTAGGAGTAGAACATGGAAACTTCTTAGAAATTTCCACCACTATAAAATCTACACCTTTTCAAACATACCATTTTTCCCATGAATTAGTGTTCTTTTTCTCCCCCTGAACAAAGCTGGATAAAGCATGTGTACCTATGTTGAAGAGAAAAAGGACATAAGTAAAGGCCCCAGAGTTACGAAGTGCTGACCCAAGGAAACAAAGACAGTGTTACAAGAGTATGCAGGCATTTTGTGAGTCAGCCTCATTTAGAGTCTCCTGCAGCCACACACACACACAGGCTTAAATATTTCCAGAGTTAAGTAGAAGAAAAATAAGTGTGCTCAGGATGTGTAAGTCCTTCTGTTTTAACAAAATAGCATTTATGTACTCATGAAAAGCTGATGGTCTTCATGGGATAGCAAAGAGTGTAGATTAAGTACGTAACCTAAAAATATTAATATATCACCCCCAAAACTTCCTCTGGGAAGAGTTAAAATTACTACATGTATTGATAAAACCATTCCCCATAATGTTCAGAAAAACATGCTCAATGTGTTAGACTTAGTCATTTGTCTGTTACTTTTCATGGATATTCTCTCTCCTTACAACAGAACTTATGTAATCAAGTTGTTCTCATACACATTCATTTAATTACTGTACACATTGATCAAATCATTATAATATCCAGAATCATTTTTATGCTAAAGATGAAGTCAGCATCTCTACATAATTAGATATTACAGAAATCTGAAAATATATGTACCAGACATCTTAACTCTTTAAATACTGTGTGGGCATGTGGGCATATATTGACATTATACACACTTCTAAAATAAGAAATCTTAACTCTTATCCTTGCAGAATGTATATAAAAATAGATTTTTGTGTATTATCTTTAATTCAATGCTTACAGAAAGGACAGAAAGACTAAGAAAACAGTGATTATTAACTACAAATATTAAGATCTTCATAGGTGATTTTAAATAACATCCTTTGAAAAGTTAAATTATTTAAAATTTTTATGTCTCTTAGTGACTTTATTTGCTAGAGCAGCATTCTAAAATTATCAAAGAACCCCGAATAGACTCATTGATGTAAAAATTAAAGGAGCCTTATACATTAAATAGTTAAACTTTTTTCCGGGAGAGATTGATGGTTAGACAATTTAAGTGACTTACTCATTGTTATTGTTCTAATAATAACTCATAGTTATTGTTCTAATTGCAGTAGGGTAGGCATGAGTATTATTTATAGTTCCCTCTCCATAAAATTTAACTAAGGTACAAAAAAGGCACATCTGTGAATAATCATTATATTTGTAGTCTCTTTCCAGCCCACAGCTTTCTCAGAGTATTGTCTCTTCAAAACAAAATGTATAGTGTGCAAAAATAGTCCTCTTGTAGAGTTTACTAGTTAGGTACAATATGCAATGGTTATAAGGTGGGCAAGGAATGGAAGAGACAAAGTTGAAAATGGAGGTAAGTTGAAATAAATTAGGAAAAAGATTAAAATATTGGTTTTCAATGATCTCTGTGTCTGATTTTAAACTAATTTCTTTGCTGTCAGACAGACAGGTGACTGGATAGACATCTTTATGTCACTTGAGCTCAGAATGATTTTATTAAATGATAGGATAGGTTGTTATTGCAGTAGACTGTTTTTTACATATGTGAGGTTTTGGGAAGGAAAGCAAGAAGGGTGAAAGGAACGCAGTACTGTAGAAACCTTGGCTGAGGAAGAGACTGCAGGAGAGGAAGTCGGAGGTGGCAGGAATGGACGCAGAGGCGAGCACTCTGCAGTGACCCCCGGATCTTCCGTGTTGCACCGTGGAATGTCCGGATGAACTTTGAAAAGTATTTGATCTTTGAAAAGTATTATGAGGTTACAGAAATTTCTGTCATCATGGCTTTAAACACCCAAGCACCAGGGAACATCAGCCATAAAAGTACAATAGGTATGGCCGAGTCATGAAATGGAAAACAAATGAATAAGTGGGAAGGAAAAAGATCTCCAAAATGTGGAGAAACGAATTATGGATATTTCCAGAGGAATCTCTTCCTTGTGAATTTTCAGAATGTACTTACATATATTTTGTTTGTCAAGAATTACTTCTTCTCCGGAGGGTCATGTGGGACATTTTATGGGAACGATTTAAAGTACTTTTTATCTAAAAGCAGGTAATGACCCAGTCAGTCTTTAAGGGTTAATTCAACCCCAGTATTAGCTAATGCTGATTTTATAAGAGCACTTCTCTCGCACTAGAGCAGAGCCCACAGCAATGACATTCACCCCACTACCATGCACCACCTTCCACCTTAGGCCAGTGCAGATAAGCCAGAGTAATTTTGATTTGCTTTTGATTGTGTGATTTTTCTAGCATGTTCAATTAAAGATAGACCAATTTATCCTGGTCTGACAAAAGCAATCTCTGGTGAGTTTTGAATTTTTGTATACGTTCTCACCCAAGATATTAGTGATATTTTGTACTCTTGGTTTTATTTTCTTTGGATAGTATCCTCATAACAAATCTTTTGTGAATTTTTTTAAAAAAAACAGGTAACTGAACACAGTTTATTAATATTCTCCTAATTCGTAACTTTGGCTTAATATACCAATTATTCTAAAACCCATAATGGTCTTCTTATAAAAAAAAACCCCACTAGTTTAAAATTGTCCCCTGACATCATTTCAAATTGAAAATCCTAGCACTCTGCCACCAGTAATTGGCATCATAATTGTAATTTTAATTTTGGGTGACATTTGGGGTTGGGGATGAGCATAAACATTTCTTAGGTTTTTAAGGCTAATCAGGTTTGAAAAATCAATGAATATACATAAACCTTGATTGAGCATCCCCAAATAGAAAACAAATTATACAAACAATCTTGAGAGTTAATTTCCTATATAACTGATTATGCTGTAGAGTTTGGAAAAAATTTGTTTTGTTTAGTAGCTTAGTAGCTTGTTCCAAACTGAAACTCAATTGCCCCTCCCCATGATGTTAGTTATTTATTATATGTTTGCTGGGAATGGCCATACCAGAAAATACTAAATAAACACACAACAATTCAGAGAATTGGGTGTTAAACAAACAGACTAGGAACATCATATATATGTAATTGTAGAGAAAGCTGATTAAACTTACTATGTAGTAAGTGATGATATTTTCTCACATCTTCCAACAAAATGGAATCAACTTTTATTCTTGTTTGTTGATGTTATTTCCATTCAAAACTTAAAATGATGGCACCATAAAGTCATTGCAGCTTTAAATGCATAGTACTTTAGATTTCCCAAGTTAGTGTCTTAAACGTTTTTCAAAGATGCTCATTTATCTTGGTGTCATAACTTTGTGTCTATAATTCATATATTCAGGTAATGTAAAGCTGTTTATAGATTTTTTTTGTCTGTGTGAAATTCACATATTTCAGATGCCAAACTTAAGCTGAATTTTAAGCATTTTTATGCTCAGTTCAGACCAGCTACTCTGATTATGCTTTTCTGTATACAGTTTCTACTTATCCTTAACATTGAATTGTTTGGTCTTATTTTTGATATTTGAGCATTAGAGAATTATAGAAGATGTCTATCGATTCTTTTGGCATTTAAATCTAATCATATGAAGTTTGGTTTATATTTTGTGTATACAGTTTATGTTAACTATTTTTACACACAAACTTTTCTATAAACAGTGGCCAAGATCATGCACTGGTTAACGCAAATAGCACTGCTTGAATCTGCTGGATATTTTCAAAGATGGAAACTTGCCCTCATCTGTGTTTATTACATAATTCAGCACTCAGTGAAATACAAAACACGGTATATAAGGAGACTTTGCTCTAATTATGAAAACTCATTTTCCTTTATGAAAATCCTTCCAGATTAAAATGACCATCTCAAGATAGGGATAGTGGCACCCCTAGAATCCCAGCATTTGGAAGGCTGAGGCAAAAGGATTGCTATGAGCTCGAGGCCAGCTTGGGCTACATAGTGAATTCAAAACCAGCCTGGACTACATAGATCTGTCTTGAAAAAAAATCATCTCAAGGTCTACCTTCAATATTAAATTCTCTAGAAGGGAGGAAGTCTTCTGGTTTAATAATTAGGGCATAAATACTACTTCTGTAAGATCTTGTTTTCTCCAGAGAATTTCTAAGTAATAGGTATGATCATGGACTGGTTATATGCCTGGGGACCATCTTCCACAATTTAATGTTCATGGTATTTTGAAAATGAGTTATTCTTAGTTCACCAACATAATAAAAAGGATTTACAGCTTTTAGAAAAGCACAGGTGTTTCAATGATTAAGAACTGAGAATTGCAATGTCAAAGCTCCTCTCTATTTTATTTTATTTTTTTTTGTTATCATGTATCTGAGTAATCTTGGAAGTTACTTCAGGAGATGAAAGATTTTGAAAGCTATAGCTTCAACAAATAAGTCTAAGTAAATTCTCATCATTCTATTTTCTATTTTGTGTTAATAGTTTAAATTCTGTAAGGGGCAACATGAAAAAATACGTGAAAGGTACTTAGAGAAATGAAGGGAATTTTTTTTGTTGTTTTAAGAAAAAACCTTCTATTTAAAAAGCCTGTATCTTGAATAGCCATCTGTATGATTTATTTTGCTATTATACTGTATCAAACAGTGTAAAAGTATGTAAATGTATGCATGTGGTCTATAAAGCATCAATTACCATATCAGGGCTTATTATTAATATAGGAATAAATATTTCAACTACCTTGTTTAGGTGTGGCTAAACTTCCTCAGACAAAGCATTCATTTGTAACACGGCATGTGTTCCTCAATTTATTGCCTATGGTCCCAGATACCATACAGACTACTTAAGAGAAAATTTTATATTTTATGAACAGTAAAAAAATGCCTATAATTGCATAGAATCTGGGTTTGTTTAGTAATTCAAAGTGAGGACTGTTCTATTATCTCCTATTTTATCAAACATCAAGAATGTCTACTCATTGTTTAGGGCACATACCATTTTCACAACTTTAAAACAATGAAACTTATGTTCCCCCTGAATCTCCACACACCTGGAAGGACTAAAGGGTAAACACTGAGATGGTATTTTAATAAGGGGTCACTTGGGCCAGGGGTTTAGCTCAACAGCGTAACTGCCTGGTTGGCAAAGGTGAGGTCATGAGTTTGATCCCTGGCACCAAAACAAACAAACAAAAATAAGGGGTCATTCAGGAACTTAGGTTAATTAGTTCAGTTTTCTAAAGAAATATTTTTTATTTTTTAAATGGACAAAATTGTATCAGATGCAAGATGATGTTTTGACATATGTACATTGTGGAATGATTAAATTTAGCTAATTAACAGGTATATCACCTCACCTGGTTATTTTTATGTTGAGGCTACACTGTACACTGTGTATTTTTCAAAAATGACACTGCATTTTGCCTCTAACGATAGTCTGCAAGGTCTACAATAGATCTGTTCAATTTATTATTCATGGTTCTCTTGAAATTATTCTTTCTATTTTACTGTGATTAAAAATTCCTTCGACCAACATTTCCCTATTTTCTCCTTTTCCAGTAACCTCAGCCTCTGATAATCATCCTCCTATAAGATTAGCTTTTTTAGATTCCACAAAGAGTAAGATCATGGAGTATTTGTCCTGTGCCTCACTCTTTTCACTTAACATAATGTTCTCCAGGTTTATCCATGTTGTCACAAATGACAAGATTCCATTTTTATGGGATAAATAGTGTTCTTTTTTTGTGTACATACTTATTTATTCATTCATTAATGCACAGTTAGATACGTTACTTATCATGATTACTGGGAATAATACTATAACAAATCTGGGTGTGAAGAAAGCTCTTCAATACACTGATTTCTTGTCCTGTGAATACATAACCAGTAGTAGGGTTGCTTTATTACATGGTAGTTCTTTTTTCTTTTCATTTTTTCTTTTTAATTTTAAAAACAAAAAATGAACAAACAATGGTATAGAATTTCAAAACAAAATAATAGCAGATTAACATTGGTTAATATGTTGCACATTATTATCTTTGAAGTAGTTGTTCAGATTACAAAATATAGGGATAAAAATAAACAATTGAACAATGAAATCAAAATCTGTTCTTTTTGGTGAGCTAACAGAAGTTAGTAGTACAGTTCTCAATCTTGTGTCTGTCTATCTATCTATCTATCTATCTATCTATCTATCTAATCTTTTCCCTTCTTTCTTGTAGTCACAATGGTTGTACTAGTGTATATTCATACTACCTGTATGTAAGGGCCCCCTTTTCTCCACATTTCCCTGCCACTTGTTATGTTTTCTCTTTTAGTCAACATCATGACAGAAGAAAGATGATAGGACTCATTATGGTTTTGGTTTGTATTTCTCTTTTTAGTGATGATGAACATTTTTATATTTGTTGGATATATATATATATATATATATATATATATACACATCTTTTTGAAAAATGTCTTCTGCTCATTGGTTTTCTTTCTGAGTTCTTCATATGTTTTGTATATTCACACCTAGTTTGCAAATAGTCTCTCATTTTATAGTTTGCCTCTTTACTGTGTTGACTCTTCCTTTCCTGTGGCAAAACTTCTTGGTTTGATGTAATCACATTTGTTTACATTTGCTTTTATTGACTATGCTTTTGGGATTATAGTCAAAATGTCACTACCCAGGCCAAAATCTTGTTTCCCTCTAGTAATTTCATAGTTTCTTGTTTCCCTCTAGTTTCCCTCTAGTAATTTCATAGTTTAAAGTCTTATAATTATTTAGTCCATTAGATTTTTACAAATATGATGAGAAATAGGAGTCTAGTTTTGCTCTTTTGCATATAGATATTGAATATTTCCAACACCATTTATAGATAATTATTGGTTGAACATGTATGGATTTGGCTCCTCCGCTGTGATCCTTTTATCTCGGTATCTGTTTTTGTATCAGGGCTATGGTGTTTTGGTTACTATAGATTTGTAGTAGATTTTATTGTTAGGTAGTGTGCTGTCTACAGTTTTATTCTTTTTTTTTCAAATTCCTGAACAGACAAATCTTATGCGATTCTACAGGAATTTTAGGATTGTTTTCTTCTATTCTGGTGAAGAATGTTTTTGGTATTTTGATAAAGATTGCATTGAATCTTTATAATTATTTCAAGTAGTATAGACATATAACAATATATTCACAATTCATGAGTACAAAATATCTTTCTACATGTGGCTTTAATTTCATTAATATTTTATGGTTTTCAGTATAGAGATCTTCTACCTTCTTGGTTAAATTTATTCCTAAGTTTATTTTATTTTATTTTTTTGTAGTTGTTGGAAGTAGGATTGATTTCTTCCTTTCTTTTTCAGATGGCTGCAGTTAAGAGTTTAGAAGTGCCACTGATTTTTATATGCTTATATCTGTATCCTGCAACTTTGCTGATTTCATTAGATCTAACAGTTTTTTACTGAAATCATTTTCGGAATATATATATACATCTCCAAGGAGAGAGTAGGCATTCTCTTTCTTTCTTTCTTCTTTCTTTCTTTCTTTCTTTCTTTCTTTCTTTGTACTGGTAATTGAACTCAGGACCTCGCACTTGCCAGGCAGGCGCGTATGCCGCTGAGCTATATCTCTGGTTTGGTTTTTAAAGGAAAGCTTCATGTTCTTTTTCCCTGTTGATGTTGACTTTGTGTGTGTTATACATAGCCTTAATTATGTTGCATACATTCCAATCATAACTAATTTGTTGAATTTGTTCGTTTGTCAAATGTTTTTTCTGCATCTGTTGGAATAAATCATATGATTTCTGTCTTTCATTGTGTTAATGTGATGTATGGTATTTATTGAATTATACATGTCGAATTATGTTTGCATCTCTGAGATGAATTTACTTACAGTGAATAGTTTTTTAAATGTGCTATTGAATTCAGTTAGCTATAATTTTGTTCAGGATTTTTGCATTCCTGTTCATAAAGCCAGTAGTGCTATTCTCCCTGGTGTTTTAGTATGGTTTTGGTGTCAGGGTTATGCTGGATTCACAGAACAACTATGGGAGTACTCCCTTCCTTTTGATTTTTTGGGGAATAATTTGTTAAGAACTATAATAATTCTTAAATGTTTGGTAGAATTTAGCAGCAGATCCATCAATTTCCAGGTTTTTCTTTGATTATAAACTTTATTAGTGACTCAATTTCCATACCCATGGCAAGTTTATATGTCCAGAAATTTATCCTTTTTTCCCCCTGAGTTATCAAATTTCTTGACATAAAACCACTCATGGTTTTATGGTTGCCCCTTATGATCTTTTTTATATTTTTGTTCCATCAGTTATAATATTTCTTTTCTCATGTCCTATTTTGTTTGAGTCTTTTTCCCTAGCAAGTCCAAGTAGAGGTTTGTCAGTCTTGTTTCTTTTTTTTTTTATTTAGAAAAAAAAGTAAAACAAAAAAGGATAGAAATAGTATAGAATTAAAAAACAGTAAGAAATCACTAGTTGATAAATTACATATTGCTATCTTAGAAGTAGTCACAAAATCAAAGCATAAAAAGTGGCAAATCTTGTTTCTTAAAAAATAATTTTTGGAATACATATAGCCTCTATATATTATTTACTTGTTTTTTTTGTATTTTCTTTTTTTCTATTTTATTTTTTCCTCTGCTCTAACATTGATTATTTCCTTTCTTCCAATTTTGGAATGACTTTGTTTTATTTTTCTTGTTCCTAGAGGTTCAAAGTTAGGTTGCTTATTTGAGACTTTTCTTCTTTTTGATCTTGATGTTACATGCTTTTAGAACTGCTTTTGCAGTACCACAGAGGCTTTTGTATATTATCATATGTTTATATTTTCACTGTTTCAAGAAAATTTTTAAATTGCCCCTTTATTTCTACATTCATACATACATTATTGAGGAAAATGTTTCATTTCCAAGTATTTGTAATTTTTCTGAACTTCCTCTGATAAAGATTTCTAATTTTATACAATTATGGTCAGAAAAATAGTTAATATTATTTGAATCTTCTTACATTTCTTAAGATTTGCTTTGTGGTTTTACTATATGATCTATGCTGGAGGATGTTACATGTAGAATTGGGAGGAATTTGTATTCTGTGGTTGTTGGATAGAATGTTCTATAAATGCCTGTTATGTCCATTCAGTGAAGAGGACAGTTTAAATCTAGTTTTTGGTTAAATTTCTATCCAGATGATCTGTACATGGCTAAAAGTGGGGTGTAGAAATGCCTTACTATTACTGTATTGTAGTTTATCCCTCTCTTAGGATCTATTTGCTTTATATACTTGCTCCAATGTTGGGAAAATGTACATTTATATTCTCTTGCTGAATTGATTCATTTATTATTACATAAAAACTTTCTCTGTTTTTATAGTCTTTACTTAAATTCTATATTTTCTAGCTTTCTTTTGGTTTCCATTTCCATCTATACTTAAAAGTAAAATGAGTCTGTTGTAGGGAATATATTTGTGGTCTATGTTGTCATCCATTAGGCCACTCTTTACTTGGGAAATTTAGTCCATTTGCATACAAGATAATTACTGATAGGCAAAGATTTATTACTTCCATTTTAGTTTTGTATAGGGTCTTTCTTCCTTTTATCTTGTCTTTCTTGGTGGTTAGGTAATTTTCTCTAGTTTTGATTTCTTGCTGTCATGTCCTTCCAAAGCCTTAAGTCATAGATGGGGCTGTTTCAGAGGTGGCTGGATCTAAAGCATGTGAGACAGAAATTTTACTTATTTATTTATTTGATACCAGGGATTGAACTCACGACCTCATGCTTGCCAAGCAGGTGCTTGTGCTGCTGAACTAAATCCCCAGCCCTGGAATTAATGGTGCAATGCTAGGCTCACAGGCACTAGGACTAAATGTGTGAGTACTCCCTGCCCTAAGTAGCATGAGTAAGATATAAGGGATAAAAAGTGCTATGATTGTCCCTTGCTTACTTGGTCACCTTCTGCCTTTTTGCCATGCCACCCTGCCTTGGAGTCAGCTGATTATAGATTGAAACTTCTACAAACTGTGAGCTAAATAAACCTTTTCCCTTTTTAACTTAGGGTTTTGGGTATTTTTTCAATAATGGGAGAAAAGTAACTAAGATACTTGCTTTTTGTTTTTGCTATATCTACTACAAGGTTTTTGCTTTGTAGTAGCAATGAAACTTGAAAAGTATCTAAAGCAGATTATTTAAAATTAGAATAATCTACCTTTGATTGCAAAAGAGAAAAAAGACTGTAACCCTACTCACTCTTTTGAATTTTCAGTGCCAGAATTTACCACTTTTTATAATACATACTCCTTAACAAATTATTATAGTCATTATTTACATAGTTTTAACTTTTATACTAATGATATAGGTGATTTGTATATCATTACATTATTAGAGTATTCTGAATTTGACTGTATTTTTTACCAATGATTTTTATACTTTCAAATGGTTTAGTGTCACCCATTAATGACCTTTTTTCAGCTTGAACTGTCTTTAACATTTCTTGAAAGATAGGTCTAGTGGTGATAAATTCTCTCAATTTTTTTCTTTCACTTTTTTGAAAGTCTTTACTCTTTCATTTCTACAGAACAGTTTTTGTGGATATTCTATTCTTGGTTGGCAAGTCCCCTACCCCCAGCATTTTGGATATATCATTTACTGTCCTTTATTGTTTTTTCTGAGAATTTTCTGATAGTCGTTGGAATTTCTTTATATGTTATTTCCTTCTTTTCTCTTCCTGCCTTCATGATCCTCTTTGTCTTTAATCTTTGGCAGTGTGATTATAATATGCCATGGGTTAATGTTATTTGGATTAAATCTGACCAGAGAGCTTCAGCCTTTCTGTACCTGGACATTTGTATCTTTCTCCAGGTTTGAACAGTTTTATGAAGATAAAGTGTCTATCTCCTTGTCTTTCTTATTTATTTACTTATTTTTTATATTGGTACCAGGGATGGAACTCACGACTGCATGCTTGCAAGGCAGGCACTTATGCTGCTGAACTAAATCCCCAGCCCTCTCCTTGTCTTTCTTTACTCCCTCTTGTTGCCTAAGACTTAAAGATATACTCTTTTGGTCCATTCTCATAAGTTCTTTTTTCATTTTTTTTTTACTTTTAAAGTTTTAAACATACATTTCACATCAGTCTGACTGGTTCATTTCAGCTCTCTCTTTGTGATGACTCACATGTAAAAATATTGCATGAAACATTAAGCTTCATACTATCTTTGCTCTTTATCTGGACATATTTTCTTCCTTCTTCCTGTCTCTGAACTGAAAATCCTTGATTTCTTTTTCTTTTTCTTTCTTTCTTTCTTTTTTTTTTTTTTTGAGGCATGGCAGCAAGACACACAGAGGTTGCAGACCAGCACTGCCAGAGGAAACTCACAACCACTGGCCAGAACCCAAGACACATAAATTCTATGGCTTTCTTCATTTATTTTTCTTTTTCCTCCTCTAATTCCAAATAATCTGTTTTTGAGTTCACAGATTTCTTTCTTTTTTTGTATATTATTTTGTTGATACTTTGTATTACATTTTTCATTTCATTCACTGTACTTGTCAACTTCAGGACTTCTGTCTGATTTTTAAAAATTATTACAATCACTTGTTAAATTGCTCTAACATGCTTGAATTGTTTCTACGTGTTTCCTTAGTTTGTTCTGTTTTCTTAAAGTAGCTATTTTTAATTCTTTGTAGAGGCAGCTCACACATCTCTAACTCTTTTGGGTTCCTTACTGACACTTTGTCTATTTGCTGATGGCCTCATTCCTTGATTTTTCATGGTTCTTGTGGTTATTCATTAATATTTTTGAATTGGATAAGTAGATATTTAGTCCCATCTTTTCAGTCTACTTGTCTTTGGGAAGGTCCTCCATTAGTAGTTTGACCAGTGATTCTTGGCAAACTCTCTTGTATTCCCTAAGGCTAGGACCATTGCAGTGCTAGAAGGTGTCCTAAACCAAGGACTACAATGTCCAGTACAATCCAGGCTGGTATACCATGACTTCCAAGGCTGGCTTGTGCTAGACTGGAATCTTGCATCTATCAAGGATTACAGTGTTTGGGAACATCTGAATCACATGGCTGCTAAGATTTTTGTCAACCCAAGACTACTAAATTGGCCAATGGTGATATAGGTTGGAATTTAAATCCATTTCACAGAGGCTATGGGTTTCTCTCTAACACAGATCTACAAGCACAATCAGCTGGTTCCCTCCTGGAGTTAGGGCTACGCATCCACCCAGTGCTGAATTCTACTCTGCTGGGCCTAGTTTGGAGACTTACGCAAAGTCCTACGCTTACTTCTTTTTCATTCCTTCAAGTGGATGGTGTTTCTCTATGCTGTGCGGTCTTGGGGTGGGGAAGTCACATGTGGGTAATATGAACCTGTCTTTCTTGCCCTCTTCAATGCATATTATTGGACTATAACCAAGTTCTGGTTTCATTAGCTCTTGTAAAAGTATTTTCATATATGGGTAGTTGATCAAATTGATATTTCTGTTGGATGCCATCATGGGTCTGCCATTTTGCTCTACCATCTTCCTTTATTTAGGTTTCTTTTACTTTTTTCCTCTCCAAATAATCCCATTTTGATTTTTTCCCCCTTGGTGTATTCCTTATTGTCTACTAGAAAATAATTTTTTTCTTGGCAAATTTAGTTGCTTTTGGACTTTTGTAATTATATTCCCTGATATCAGTTTCTCTCTTAAATATTATCCTGAATCATATAGGAACTTGAATCTGAATCAGTAGGCAAAAATAACTTCTCAGGGAACTTAGATGAAATAAAGAAACTAGTCCTCTGTGGAATAACTGTTAGAGCATTACAGACAAAGGCATCATCTATTCAGAAAATGCCTTCTACTCCACTCTGAGAAGTTTTACTATTTAGTCATTTCCCTGAAGTAACAGGCTCCCACAGCTGACAATCACCATGTCATTTTCACACACAGTATTTCTTTAACCAGGTATGGGTTCCTGGACAACTGATTGAAAAACACGTTAACTAAAATGGCCTTAATAATCATACCTCATGACCTTCCTCCCCTGTGGTCTCATCAGCAGGCAATAAACTAGTCTCATCATCCTTAATTCTCACGTAAAAGATTATGTGTCAGAGAAGTAATTACCTAGCCAGATATACACCCCCTGGAGGCAAAGCCCAGAAATCATTACAATACTCTGTAATTAGTGTTTATTATTTTATGTGTTCATGTCAGAAGTACAAAAAAAGTGCCCCTCACCCGGACAATCCTATCATAACAAGATGTAGAGAGTATTAATGTAAAAGCTTTTCACTGTGTGCATTTTCTTTGCCATGGCAACTTAAAATCAGCTTGCTTCCAAGCAATTTGTGGCTCAACCACACTCCCTAACCCTCACGTAGCAGACCCGGCATTTCCTCTAGGAGTATCTAAGCTTTAGCCTGACAACAGGTGTAGGTATAATCTTGACAAAGGCCTGCATGATAAGCGCCTCATTTTTCTCTTCAGGGACAAGTAGTACATTCAAAGCTTGTTCTTGGCAGATGTTATTTTAACAGAAATTCAGAATTCAAATCTTTCAAACCTCAGCCATGCTGTGCGCTAAAATGGGGCATAAGTACACACAGATGCTTCCTGCATTTCAATAAAGTGCTGTTAACTGGACCTTGGCTTTTGTTGCTCTGCACTTTGAAACCATGGTGGTCCTTCTATCTTCTTTAAGGAGATCTGATAAGAATTATCTGATGCAGCAGGAACTGGAGAAAGTCTCAGCTACAGATTTTTACAATGCTTACAAGTACAATTTTACTTTTGAACAAAAGATAGTTTCCTCTGAGATGAGCAAAAGAAATAAATACATAGTCTTTAAAAATTGAAAATATTGTGTTTTAAAGTAGGAAACAGAATTCAGAAAAATAATGTCATAGGTTAGCATCCATTAGTATTTCAGAAGTAAAAACCCATGAAGTTTGCCCGACAGGGTAATGAATACCTGTAATCCCAGAGCTCAGGAGGCTGAGGAATGAGGATCATGAGTTCAAGGCCAGCCTAGGCTACATTGTGATAAACTTATCTCAAAATAAAAGCCAAACAAAAATAAAAACAACCTACTAAATTATGGGAGAAAGTTTGGTGAAATAGCTAAAGAAATGAACAGTAGGTTCTTTACATCTCTAGGCCATAGTATCTCAACTGCAATTTGTTGATAACCACACATTACCCGGAATTGTCCTAGAAGTTAAAGGAGGTAGGTGTCCTCAAGTGTTTAGTACATGCTCAGTGGACAGAAAGCTCTGAATAAGATAGCAGTTTTAGTAAATCACAACTCTGCACATGTGGTGCTAATCTTTGCTGAGCTTTGCATTCTGTCCATGCCACATTGCTTTGTGTTTTGGACTCCCATGCATGGGATTACCATAGCTTTCTGGAACCTGAAAGGGTTCCAGAAAGAAAGAAATCTGGTATGGATGTATAGGGTCTTCATGGACTGAGCAGAAGACTTCTTCAAAGTCTACTTGGGTAACTCCATGGGAAGCTGAACTTTCTGTCCTGCTGAGTTCTCACTTTTAGGAAGGAACTTGCTTGACCCCAGCCTCACACAGAAGCATAATAGAAATCTTCTGATTGATTGACTGAAGAAAGTATAACCGTAAGGAACACATATCATATTGCAACTTGGCCAAAGAGTGTCTCTCAACTCTGATCCCTACGTGTCTTGCAGGATATGTTCTTAAAAAAAAAATCTAAATGATAGATGTGGCTAACTTCTCCCCCTTTTTTGGAGAAGGCAGGTATAGAAGTAATGTTGAAACCATGGCCATGATTAGAATTAAAATTCTTCGTTAATTTTCATAGCAAGTATAATTTTTTTATATAAAAATAGCTGGATTCTAAAAGTTTTCCCAGGATGTTAAATTGTTTCTGGAAAAGTGGGTTTCACTTTTACAAATCATAAAACAAAACACAAATTGGAGTGGGAAGATGTTGGTTAAATTATTTGAGTTATATACTCTCTGGTATGACCTTTGTCAAGTTATGTAAATTTTTTAAGGTCTATTTTCTACAAATAATGACTATCAGATCTGTTAGATTATTGTTTGTTATATGTACATTGGTATGACCTTTGCCAAGTTATGTAAATATTTTAGGTCTATTTTCTATAAATAATGACTATCTCAGATTTGTTACAAAGATAAATTGTGATAGTTCATGTAAAGTATTAAGCACAGTAATCCCTCAGCAATATCTATTATCTTTGTTGCCATATTTCCTTCTGGGTAATTTTAATATAGATTTAATAATTGTATTTGTCAAAGTTAGAGTTCTATTTAGTGATGTTTTAGCATAAAAACATATACATGATTACTATATTAAGAAGGAAAAGACATAAAACATTTATTTATCAGGGCTGTGAGCTTGCTTTCATCTTGGAAATAAAACCAATCCAAAAGCTTAGTGGCTGGAGATATAGCTCAGCAACACAGTGCCTGCCTGGCAAGTGTGAGATCCTGAGTTTGATTCCCAGTACCAAGAAAAAGATAAAAGCTTGAATTAACTAGGACTTTTGTGTGTGTGTGTGTGTGTGTGTGTGTGTGTGTGTACCGAAGATGGAACTCATGACCAAGCATTTGCAAGGCAAGCGCTTATGCCGCTGAGCTAAATCCCCAGCCCCTAACTAGGTCTTTCCATAAAATACCAGAAAGTCTTATGTGTACTTAGTGTATATTGTGTACTATAGACTCTTCTTCTTTGAAATTCTAGGATGATTATCAAAGCCCATCTGTATTTCTAGTTCTCAGAGCATTCATTGGAATATATTCAGTTGCACCTTTTGGTAACCTTCAAAAAGGTCAACTTTTTGCATTCTTTGAACTATTACATAGAAATATGTTCAACTAGGTTTAAAAAAAACAACAGAGCTTCATTTTGTGGCAGTCTTGCTAACCTAATTAAGTAATCAAGTGATTTGTTATTTCAAGCATATCCCATTGTCTTTCTTGCATTTTGATTAATACACTGAAAAAAATTCTCTGCTGATACGCTTATTGGGCCTGAGGACCATTTACAAAACCATAAACTCAGAACAGAAAATGAGGATGTTAATTGTCAGAAACATGACAGGAGCACTAGAATTAAATGTATTTCTTTCTTCAGGAAAAAATCATGAGGGAAGAATTTAGAGGGTAACAGATTCTCAACTCCCATTGCTGTTTTAAAAAGAAACACTTCGACCCTAGCCAAGTTTCCAAACATGCACTTATATGGGTATTGATTTTGGGAAACATTATCATGACTTCTATAAATTCCCTAAGCTCTGTTTGCAAGTAAGAAGTGAGAACATTCCCAATCTGGCTGTAAATTTGTCTAATGGCCATTTTTAGTTATGCTTTATGCTGAGGACCATAATTGCTTCCCCAACTATGGTCCTCAGGTCTATATGGGCATTCCGGCAAGCTCCTCAGGCTAATCTCTAAGGATCCAAATTCTAATCTTTAAACTTTTGTTCTTGGCATGAGTTTTAGTGATTAGTGTTAAGCTAGTGTCTTGCCAGAAGTGTTTGCCCAAACTTGGGTCATGTTTTGTTTGTTTTTATAGTAAGTATGGCTGGAAAACTATACTGCTGACATTCACAAGTGGTTCTTGGATCAGCATAGTGTGAAAGTCACTGCCAAATCAAAATACAGGAAGAACGTGAACATGTGCTTACGGCAGACCATGAACATGAAGTTGGTTTAAACTAGCATCTCTTTTGTTGATTTCTTTTAAAATAATTATTTTCTTTTGGTACCAGGGGACCAAATTCACAACCTTGCTCTTGCCAGGCAGGTGCTTATGCCACTGAGCCTAAATCCCTGGCTATGAAACAATTATTTTCTTTACAAATTCATTTCTATAAGCTGGCACAAGACACTACCTAATTAGCCTGTTTGGCAGTAAAAAGATCAAAAGATTGTTTCCCGTACATTATTTTCTTTGAATTTTTAAGAATTTGCATTTATGTGTCATAGATTACACAACAATTAAAGATCTTTCAAGCTAGATCATACTTAGAATATTTCTAAAGCTCTCTAGATTTTTCCTGGGAAGGACTCTGTCAATAAACTATGTTGGAATGGAAGGATTGCATAATAGGATCAAATCTTGAGCATCTTCTAGTTGGTGAGGGAAAAATTTGTAAGGGAAAAAAATTTGAGTTTGATAATATGAGATGTATTTTAAGTATAGTATGTAGTCTAAAGAAGGAATGCAAATTTAGGGTTGAGGATTAAATATGACATTGGGGGAAAATTCCATGCTTTATGGCCTATGATCTATAAAAACTGCCTAACACAAAGAATGAGAGAGAGGTCCTAGCTGGTAGTTTCTAAACATGCTGGAATGATAAAAAAAATAAATTCATCATAATTGAGCTAGGAATTTAAAAAAGTATTCCATGGTGATAAACTTAAATGTATCAAGAAGCTAAAGTTGGGTGTTTAGTTGAATACTGGACACCTCCATCTGTGGTTCTAATTGGTATTGTAGGGCTAACATGCCCCTAATTAAACCTGTGCTGTCCCTTCTTTCTGCACCTGACTCTTGAGAGCTCTCTGCCGTGGGGTTTAGCAACTTTATTCATTTGATCAGGCCAAAACCAGTATACTCATTATAAGCTCTTCATTCTTTTTCATAGAAACAAATCATGTTTGTTTTTCCTTCAAAATGCATCCAGAATCTTATCACTTTCAGCAATGTCCTTTTTTCCCCCTCCTACTTATTATTTAACATGCTTTATATTTTTTCTCCCTCTAGAATGTTATTTTTTTGAGGGGGAATTTTTGCCTATTTTATGTACTGCTATATCTTTAGCTTTTAAAATTGCCTACCTGTAAAAGCACTATTCATAGTAAGTACTCAATAAAAGTTTTTTAACTGATGAGTGAATAATACTCTTAGGGGAGAAAGGAAGGACAAGAAATACTAAATTGGACTGACTCTTAATTAACAGCTATTTTATGTACTTACTATGTGCTTATTTAAAGATTAAGTCTTCACATGTTGTATGTATTGCATATATTTCACTAACGTACTAAGTTATCCTCAGGACTTTGGATAAAATAATTCTAGTCTCTATTACTAAAATATTTATGGCATTGAAGAATATTATCTCTCCTTTTTTGGCTTAGAAATGAGAACAACTTCTAGGGGATCTTGTCATATTTGGATAAAATTTTCTTGAAAATAACATATATCCTATTTTTAGATATTATATATATTTAGAACATTTTTTCACTATTATAGACTGTCTCCTGTTTAATTTTACTGAAGTTTGGAGAAATAACAAAATATTTTAGAACGTAATTACAAGCACTCCTTAGAAAAGAACAGAGTTTTCCTAAATAAGAGATTGAGCATATTGAGTAGATTATATGTCATTTCAGTATTCTGGATATCCTTAGTTTATAATTAGTCTTAAAGAATTCCAGAACTTTGATCCTCAGTGCAAAAAAAAAAAAAATCCAGAACTAAAAGATAGAAAGGGAAAATAAATTGTTGGCACAATATAGACTGTATGGTCAAAGTCTGAATTTTCAAAAGCAACTCTATCCTGTGTAAATGAGGTTGACTTCCAGATGCAGTGATGTTCTCTAAGAAAATAGGAAGACAAACTTGGGACAGTGTTTCTTAATATCTCTGTGTGATTTAATCTCTGTCTACTGCATATTTTTGCAGACCATGAACTGAGAAGGTTTGTACATTTTTAAAGGTAGGCATGAGGGGCCTGGGATACAGCTCAGTGGCACAGCACCTACATAGCAAGTGCAAGGTCCTGAGTTCAATTCCCAAAAAAAGAGTGAGGCAAAAGAAGGTTGATGTTTTATGACTTGAGATTCACATATCAGTGCCCATAAAGACTCGTGAGAATACAACCATGCCTATTTGTTCCATACCACCCATTCCTGTTTTTGTGTTACAGTAGCATAGCTGAATAGTTGCAAGAGATCATGTGGCCTTACAAGCTTAAAGTATTTACTACTTCTGCAGAATAAGTGTGTCATACACAGTATTTCTGAGTGATTTCCCAGAGCTGGCTTTAAGCATCTCATAGATGAGTATCACATTTTATTTATCTCTGTGCCTCCTTCTCCTGCTGGCCCACTCTGGCACAGAGCAGATAGATATTTAAATATGTAGATGCTAAATTCATGATTCCATACTTTGTCCTTAGGATTGTTCCTCAAATAATTGTGAGCATGCACCCTGCTACCCATCTGTTTTCCCCCTTTTAGTCTAAACATCCTGTCATTTCTGTCCTTTTGTGATACTGAGATTTCTAAAGTTAATCTGTTTAGCATTTTTTAAAAACCTGAGTTTTCCTTTTGAAAAAATTACATTTCTGAAGTTTATGAAGTACTTATTACGATGCGCACTATTGTTACATAAAAGTTAGTTATAACACTGATAAATTATAATGCTCTGATTTACTAAGTTAACAAGTAATTGACTTTTAAAGGGAAAAAAAAAATGAAAGCAATATTTCCAAGTCTGTGGTAAGAAAAAGAAAAGAAACTGTGAAACTGCTGGCAGACTTTTGGTTTAGAAACTAGAAATCTTTAGACTTCTGTGATCCCCAGTGTGGAGCTGTAAGCTCTCCATGAAGACAATATTTAGAATTTCTACTTTATTATTTTTTTTCTAAAAATAAGAAAGGGCTAGAAATTGGCTGATGTGCAGAGCCAGTGTGCCCTCTTTTGGGCCTGATTCCCACACAATCTCAGGCTTTTCGGAGCATGGCATGCCGGGAGGGGCAGGCAGGGCGCAGGGGTCCCGGTACAGTTGCTTTTGGCACCTTTCTATGAGCTGCACTTTGTGAGTTCAGTAAAATTGGTTTATCGGTTATATTATTTGTGACCAAACTGATTCTCACACGATGACCATGTCGCTTAAAATGATTCCTGAAATAAGAAATGCCCTTGAAAACCTAATAATGCAAAAGGGAGTGAAAGGTAGCAATACAGCAGAGCCGGCCCCTCCGTCTTCAGTCGACTGTGTCAGTTTCGCTTAAAGATAAAAATGGTGGTCTATTTCAGGTTTAAAACTGGACTAAAGTAAGAAAAAATGAATTTTAGTTAAAGATCGGTTCATATTTAAACTAAGCCCACATTATAAACATCGTGTGCTTGGTGAAGTATTTTTCATAGTTCTTTAAAACTAATTGAAATAATTCTAATATACTTGTTTATTTATTTATTGGTGATGTCAGTCAAGTGCTCTTGGAATTGCACTTTCAGCCCCCTCTACTTGTGAATTGCCATGTTGCAAAGTTAAATATATTTTTAAAATGAGGCATGTCAGCAAACATAGTAGTAATTATTAATATCTTAAATGAAAGGAAACATTTATCATTAATAAGCCATTTGCAATAATTATAAAACATTCATTTTGTTCTTTAATTTTTGCTTTTAAATGAGTCAATAATGTTCATCTTCTACTATCATAGTAAATGTGATAGATTTATAAACCTACAAGTAAACATACAAGAGAGAACATGCTCCAAAAGCTTCAGTGATAAGTAGATATCATCAATATTTGAAGACATCTGATCTCATAGACAAACCTATGCTAGTGCACAGACTTAGGAAGCACAGACTCAGGAAGGGTTGTTCTACCAGTCTTATTTTCTTTGTATAAAATCCTTATTTAATTTGGCTTTAATTTCTTTTGATAATAAGATATACAGCTTTGAGGAAAGATATATAATTTTGAGAAAAGAATGACTTTTAACTCCTGAATCAGTCTTTACCTCTCAAATGACAATAACTTACTCAACTTTTCATATCCTTTTATTTTTTTCTCGGTAAGATTTGTGGTCATTTATTTTCTTTCATGCCGGTTTATTATAAGTCTCCTTTCTTTTTGAGACTATGGGCTCCAAAAATGAGAGATGATGTCCTTCTGACTGCATCTTGGGTACCTAACACAGGACAGGAGCTAGGTAGAGTATATAATATGAGCAGACGGAGTCAGGTACCGAAGCTAGAGACAGTCAGAGAGGAGAAGGTGGGGGCTGCTGCTGATCTGGTTTCCTCCAAAGACTTCTGGGATCACAACAGACTTTAGCCGAGGAAGGTGACTTAAGGTTGGGAATGAAACTTTAGATCTATTCATCTAGGGAAGCCTTCAGTATAATCATGTGTTGGCCACATTATACATCATTTACTTTTTTGGGAAACATTGTCAACATTCCAGAGATTGTTTATGTTTCTTAGTCATTCTTTAAATACATGGTAGGTTTAGATTATATCTACCATTATGGCCTCTATTTACGGGCCTCACTACAATATTTGGTCTGAAGGTTGCTGCCCTTTGCAGGAGAGCATAATAGATAAGAGCATCAACCACTGGAATTAACATCATAATTATGTGTGCTATTAATATGTACATAAACTAATATCTGGAAATTTTTTTCTTTGACATAATTGTATCTTAATATATTCACTTCATTATGATTTGTTCTGACTCTAGCTTGGTTCATTTTGTTCTAAATGCACAACACTGGAGATAAGATGAATCCTTTACATTTTATCTCTTTTCCTTATGGTGACTTGCATTTCCTTAGCATTATTTAGCAGGCCATGCAAAAGTGAGTTTGGTATAGTCTCTAGCTAAAGGAGTTCACAGAGCAAAAGCCACAGATACCTACAGTGTAAGAACAATCATGGAAACAAAAAATGGAAAAATGAGGGTGTTCAGCAACACTGATGATTAAAAAGCGATCTCACAAACGAGAGGAAGGAAGCACAAGACACAATCAAAAGACAACAGTCAGTGTTCAAATGAAAAGAAAGTGAACAGAGGTAAAGAATAAAAAGGATGGGGCTAGGATACCTTACGAAGTTTCCTGGAGAAGCAGATATTTTAACTGTAGGGTTTTTTTTTCCTTTCCTGTTATTGTTGTTTTTGTCTTGTTGACTTTTTGCCAAAGTAAAAAAAGAGGAACAAAAAGAATAAGATACTATGATGCTTTTTAAGCTCACATCTCTGAGACATGACTTCTGAAATGATTAAAAATAAATCTAAACTGCACAGGAACTCAGGCTGAATGCTATTGTCTCACCAGGAAGCTCAGCTCATTGTTCTACAGCATTTTTTTTTTTTTGGGGGTGTGAGTGTGTGTTAGGTGAATTTATAAATACCAAATCCTCCTCTTTTTGTGTGTCATTTATAAGAACATAAATTCCTTCTGGACATTATTTTCGAGGAGAAATAAGAAACATCCTGGAAAGATGAGTACAAGTTGTTATTTTGTTTATTAGGGCATGCAGTTTGTCTATGAAGTCGCAGGGATTTGCATGTGTGGTCTCTGCAGGCACAGTTAGATACCCTTTGTCAGAATAATCTAGAGGCTAGTAATTGTCAGTCAATTGATGGTCATTTTGCAGCTCAGAACCATTATTGTCTTCTGGAGGTTTGTGGGTATAGGAATGAGGGCCAACTGGAATTAGAGAACAGACAGTCTAGACAGTGGACAAGCAGGTAGGTGTGGTAGCAGGAGCTGAGGTGATGGTGGAGACGAGCTGAGGCCTGCACAGTCTTCAACCTGTGACCTTGAGCAAGTTACTTTTCTAAACCTTAGTTTTCCCACTTGTGTTCGGAAAGTTATGCTTACCTTATGGGATAATGATGATGTTTGCGTAAAACTGAATCAATGCTTAGCACAGAAAGCATCAACTAAATTATAGTTATTATTATTTACTAACAATAGTGGTATTTCATTCTTATTATTTTAAGGAAAAATAAAGTCACTCTTGATGGGGACAGATTTACCTTTAACAAATGTGTTGTTCCATGTCCTGATGTTAGCTTTAGACCAGGTGTGATCTTTCAGAGCTTTAATTCTCACGCAGAATGAATTGTTTTAGGTGACAGAGAGATTTGACAGGTTAGCCTCCCCATGCACCCTAAGGCAGGTGGGTAGGTCACTGTCACTGATCCAGTACCTGACACTGCTAGCCTTTGGTTAGGAGAACTCAAAGAACCAAGTGTAGAAATCTGTTGCTGATGCCCAGTGGTTGCAGGTCAGATCCGTACAGTTAGCAAGGGTAAGTTCAGTTTTTTCTCCACATGTTCACTGGCAATTTATTGTTTTTTGTTTCATCTTTTGTAGTTTAAATATCTCCAAATCCTTGAATTGTTTCTTGACAGAGTGACTGGCTTCTCCATGACCCTGATTTCCTGCTGGATTTGCTTTAGAAAGCGCATGTCTGTGCCCTTAACAGTGTCTGTGCCTGCAGAAAGTGCTCCTGGCCCCTCCATACAGTATAGAGTGTAGGAGCTCTTTTGCTGGAGTCTCATCTTTGACATGAATAATCTCAGCAGATAATAAGATTTCACTGCTGTTTTATATTTCAAATTAAATCACTCTGAAAGTTAAATGGGAAGTTAGGTAATGGTAAGAACCACCCATGCTGAGAACAAACAGAAATAAGCGGAAATATGTTTTGGCTCACTGACTCACACAAATGGAAAAAAAAAAAATTCATTCCCAATGTCTTTCTTGCAAACAAATATTTAGTTCTAGTAGCTTTAATAACTAGTTCCTTTTGCAGCATTAAAATGAATGGACTAATTTAGATTAAAAAAGCAAAATTTCAAGTGGCATTTGTAAGAACTCAAATCTATACATGATATAATAGTGTTAGAGTAAGTCTTAAGATTTGCATCTATATATAATTTGTCTTGAGAATGATATCTTTTCATTTAGCTTTAGGGTAAACTTACATAATTCTTCAATTTTATTGTATTGAATTATATAAACATTAAAGATAGCTTCACTTTAAAAATAAAAGTATCTTTGTGAAGAGTTTTTTATTTAAGATCAGGCTGAAATGTACTTCATAGTTTTGTGTTTATACCTGCTTTAATATCCTGTGCAGCTCTGACACTTTTATCTCTGGAGTTGAAATAGGGTGTTTTCAGGTTTGTAGCTTCACAGAAAATGTTTCCTTAGCAATTAGTTTAACCTTGAGTCAAGCTGGCTACAGAAGTTTTTTGAGAAAGCCAATGTTACATATATAGGCAAATTTAAAATCAGCCAAATAACAAACGAATATGCCACAAGGGAATCATCTCTGCTGTAAGATTTATAAACAATAGTCTTTCCTAGTTCCTAGCTAAAGTCTTAGTAAATACTTTAACTGAGCTGCTTTTCCTATTGGGCAACCTGAACAATTCATTGAAAGTGAAGACTATAGAATAGGTGTGCAATCCAGCAGAGTTCTCTCTATTTTTGTAAATGACAGGAAGGAAACAGCCTGAAGACATGTTTGACATAAATGAAATTTTAGCCAGAGGAAAACAAGCCTAAAAGGGTCAAAGGGTCTTGCAAGAATTTGAGAGTTTCCACTGATGTTTTTTTTTTTGGTTTTGGTGTTGATTTTATTTGTGAATATTTGAGAATTTGTAGAGACCAGAGAAACCTGAAGTCTCGACCACTCAATTATGCTTCAACAATGAACAATGACTACTGACTCATAATGTATCCAATTAGGTATTTATTAGCTGGGGCTCAATTGTTAGGCAAGATGACTGGGAGTTGCTCTGAGATTAGGCCCTGACACTTCTAGCCAATGTAACATAGCAACGGCAGATTCCATCTGTGGGCATTTCGTTTTAGAGAGGAGAGTTTGTCCAGCAAACAGGTATTGACTTGATAATTAGGATGGCAGAGGTTCTATTCTTCCTCTTTATTCCTATTTGTTGGCCCAATTAGTGTTTGTGTTGAGTCTGTTATCATAAAAGAAGCACTTGGAAGAGGACTGTGATACCTTAAATAATTCATATTGTAGCTTAAAGAATTGAAGGTGGAAATGAACTACACTCAGCCCTCTATATAGCCAACCATTTAACCAACTATAGATTGAAACTATAAAAAAATTGCACTCACACTGAACATGTACACTTTTTGTCATTCCCTCAGCAGTACAGAATAACAAGTACTGCATAGCCTTGCTATTGTATTAGGAATTATAATAAATGTGGTCTAGAGAAAATGTATGCAGAAGGATATGCATAGGGTATATAGAAATACCCCTTTTCTCAGAAGAGATTTGCAAATCCTTGGATTTAGTATTTGTGGGGAAAGGAGAGAGTCATGGAACTGATTCCCCACAAGGAAGGGACAACTTTACTTGAGAAATATACCACTGGTTTTGTTTTCACATATGCTGAGAATTGTAGTCAAATAGCAGGAGTGGAGAGGAGAATTTCCTTGTTATCGTTCAGATGTCCTCTTAGGTTAGTCTAAGAAAGCTACAATCAAAATATATAATGAAGGGACATTCTTTCAAAACATACACACATACAGTATTTATATCAGCCATGTAGAAACACAGATTCCCCTGGAACCAGGATATGACAAAGAAAGAGTTAATCAATAATTGCCTTTTGCTTGCAAGTAACCAACATTTACTGTAATACTGTCTACTTAGAGTATCCACATAACATTATATCTCATTTGTTTACTCAGTAGCATGGCTACCTTTAATACCCCAACTTTATAGATGAATAGGCAGAGGATCAGAAAGGTCGAAAGCTTTAGACCCAGGTTTTGCATTGAGGTTGCTTTTCCCTTTTGGCTGTGTCCTGCAGTGTCTCAGGAGAAAGTCTGTTTATGGGTGAGTTACAACTCCACTGGAGACCGAGGAAGCAAGGACAAATGCTGGCATTTTCAGATAGGTATTTATTATTAGGCGTTGCCCTGTAATAGCTGTTAAATCATGCCTTAGGTGTGCCTCTTGGCAAGGTCAGGGCACATGTAAAGCGTTCTATAAAGTTAAATTCCTGTTGAGAGGCTTTTAAGGTTTTTATATTTTAATGAAGTTATTAAAATGAAAGTTCAGACTTGCATAATTCATAAGTATTCACTGCCTCCTTTAAAATCACTGCCACTAACCTGTTTTTTGAAAACATTCAGTGATAGTCTTATATAAAATGTGAATACATATTTCAACAAAGAGTAAAAAAATGACTTCCAGTTATGGTAAATTAGAATTTTACTATCATATGGAACTCTTTTAGGCTAGTTTCATTTACAGCATTTCTCTGCATTAAAGATGGTATTGTAAAATTCAATATGTTTTCTGTGTAAACACTTTGGATCAGCAACCTTTAGTAACAGTAGCTTACAAATGTTTAAGTGGTTCAGTAAAATCTACAAACTGGGAAAATCTCTGAAAAGTGCTCAATTTGACTTTTGTAAAGGTATACTTTTTAACTTGAAATTTTAGTGACTGTCACAAATGCTCAAGTTGCTATCATGACAATGCTGCTGGATTGAGTGTTTTAATGGATTCAAACTCCTGCAAATACAGCTGATGGAAGTCTGAAAATGTACAAGCTAATGACCTGATTTTCTTTTCTTTTCTTTCTTTTTTTTTTTTTGGCACTCTTTGCAATCAATTCAGGTTGTCTTTTTAAGCAACACATTTTTAGGTTTTGAACTTAGGGTAATTGCATCTTACTTCAAAATCCTTTCTTTTTTAGATGCATGATGAGACTGCATAATGTAACATTTTACATCTCAGCATTGAAAGCCAGTTAAAGCAACAGCAAGCAAATTACAGGAACATTAAAAAAATGGAGGGGCTTGGCGGAGGGTTTGACTAGTTTGCGCCAGGCCCTGGATTGGTCCTGAGTACCCTGGCTGTCACACACACACACACACACACACACACACACACACACACACACACACTTTGCTCTTATTAATGTATAAAAATCCTTTGTACTGAATGTAATACCTAGTTGTTTATGTGAGGAGCAGTTTTTTCCTTCTTCCTTTTCTCCCTTCCTCCCTCCCTCAGCTCCCTTCTTTCCCTATTCTCATTTCCCTCTTTCTTTCCCTTTTTGCTCTCCACTTCCCTCCCCTTCTTTCCTCTCTTCACTCTCTTTCCTTTCTTTTTATTGTTCAGTGCTGAGGACTGAACCCAGGGCCTCCTGCATGCTGGCAAGTGCTCTGTCCCTCAGCTGAGGGGAAGCTTGTTTTCTGTCTTTTAATTTCATTTATAGCTTTAATTTTTGGGAAGAACTGACATCTTTATTGTTTCCTTATTCAAGATCAAATTATTATTTAGGTCAAATTTGAAGTCCTGGGCTGGGGATTTAGCTCAGTGGCATAAGTGCCTGCTTGGCAAGCACAAGGTCATGAGTTCGATCCACCTTACAAAAAAAAAAAAAAAAAAAAGTTTGAAGACCTTTGGTGAAGTTAAATAATTTTTCTTATAAATTTAAATTTATAAAGAAATTATTAGATATATGATGATATATTCAAGCCGTGCTGTGCAACCTATGCATTCAAGGGAAGATTTATACATGTTGTTCTGAAGAATCTCAATTATATATTGCTATAGGTGAAAAAAATTATACACTAATCTATTATAATCCCTCTTAAAATGCAATATACTTGCACATTTGAATAGTATAAGCAGAAAAAAACCCCTGAAAGTTTATGAAATTTTGACTTGCATCATTAACAATGAACTTTGTGAGGAATGGAAAGGGAGTAGGAGGACTGACTTTATTATTTAATTTCTTATTTTACAGTTTAAAGTGATTGAGGGCTTATGGATTATTTTAAGTGTATTTCTTGAGTTTATAATTTTAAAACGAGAATTCTAGTGAAATATCAAAGCAGTGCTATTTGTGAAAGCATTTGTTTCCTTAATCAGAATATTAGGTCTGTAATAGCAACAAATGACAGCTTATCAGTACATAACTATGTAATCTTGCCATTTCATATGTATGTGTATTAGCTTTGCTAGTGCACTATCACTAAATGCACTAGCATTTTTTTTGTTTACTGGATAGACTTTGTTAATTACATTGTCATATTATTGGTTCATATCAGTAACTTGAAATCTATGTAATCTGAGGTCAAACAATCATATTGCTTTAGTTTTGGGCAAAGGTAATTTCAGAATTTCAGAAGACATAAATGTGCTTCTTTCAGTTTTTGAAGTTAAAAAGTCAATTTCCAAAGTAAACACTTGAAATCATTTATTTATGGGAAGAAAAGAAAATGATGGACATCTCTTAGTTTCCTAGTGATTGCTGAGAATAATGTGTAGTAAAAATTAGACCATTGGTAATTTTACAAGGCAACTAGCTGCTATGGCCTTTGACTTCCTTTTATAAGGAGTTAGTGTATAAAGTAATGGACAAGTGAGATGCTGAATCATTGCCTGATTTGCTCATTCTGAGCAAAAGATGTGCCCAGGGATCATTCTCGGCCATTGCTTCTTCCCTGGAAAGTGTCTTTATGACAGTCATTGAGGTATAACTGCAATAATGTGTGCATTTTTGTGTCACTCTCTTCTTTTATCTCTTGAAGATTGTCTGTTATTTTTTTTTTTAAACCACTAAGAGCAGTGGAGGGGGAGAATAAAGGGCGGACTGAACAAAATCTCCTGAAAATGATACCTGATTTTCTGATTTTCTTTATTTCTAGGTTATTTCTATTATAATATTACTATTCCATGATACTGAAAGAATTTCATTATATGGAAAAAGTCAGATAAGTGGGAAGATGAAGCCATAACAAGCAGTTAGATTGGTAGACTTTTAAAATTCATTATTGGCTGCTCAAGTAGGGTATATTGAGGTCTGCTCCCTGAACATATATTTTATGGGCTCTTAGCAAATATACCAGACACAATCTGTGTTCTCTGAGTAGCTGATAGGACAGCAGGTGGAAAGACCATGGAAAAAAGGGAAAAATGGTGATGGCTTTATAGCTGAGATATGGGATAAGAGATTAAAAAGACCAAAGACAAATAGTATGTTCTTTCATAAGCAGAGCTAAATAGAATAACATATGATTTTTTAAATGATTTTTTTGGCATCTCCATTTCTCTGAGCAGCACAGAACTATTTGAAACTCACAACTTTTCATGTTTTTGTCATCTTTAACAGGATTTATTAACAGGAATCTTATAGCATCGTAAGAGGAAGAGAAAAATAGCACAGACTTTAGCTACATATTTACAATAGTTCTTTTTCTTTTTTTAAGGACAAACTCTTTGCCAAACATGGTAATATATCTATAATGAGCTTACTAAATATAATTTAAAAAATGGAATATTTGGGTTCTTTATTTTTGTTAATCTAATTACCTGCCAAAAAATTCTGACCCTGTCCCTTTTCTGTGTGGTAAGAGGAGAGAGGAAGAGATAGAAATGGCTAAGCTAAGGATGCAGACAGAGCTGTTAGGGGTTGGACTAAGGAGATTTGCAGCTGTGGGGCTATTCCCAATAGTTCCTCATGCAAAGGCATGGAGGTTCCTGCAAGTAGATATCTCAAAGCAGGGTGTCCCCTCTAAGCCTACAATACAGACCCATACATTTATATCCACTTTATATTCAATTTGTCCCAACTCCTAGAGCAATGCTTTTTTTTTTTTTTAACACTCAACTGTAAAATAGCAAAGAAAATTTGACAAAGAATTTTCAAGTAGAAAGGTACCTTTGTGATTTTCTGGAATGTGGCTTCTCTTTTATCTATTCTCTTTCAAACATCAAGGTCACTTCCTAATTCTAGTACTGTGGGGTGTGATGAACAGGTAGATTTTACTCCAGCCTTTCATGATTTTCAGACTTTAATCAGATCCCTGCTCAACTTTCCTTTTCCAGACTACAAAGTCCCAGTCTTTGCCCTCCTCACAGCCAGTCCCTTATTCCTTGATTTTAATGGGTCTCCCCTGGCAGGTCATTTAACACCACTGTCTTTCCCAAGGTGGGCACACCTCACTGAGTACTCCACACATGGAAAAGCTCTAGGCTGGGGCAGCTGAAGGGTGTTTCCCCACTCTTGTATTTATTAAGTCTTCTGGGACAACATCAATTCTTTTGTGGGTATCAGCATGTTTTGTGAGTGCCTTCAATGGTTCTGTGTGACTTTTTCTTGATTTATTTACTAATTCTATGTTTTATTTTGTTTCTTTTTCTTTCAGTATATTATTCCTGTTTGTCTACAATGGAAATTGCGTTAGTCAGTGTTGTATCTGTGACAAAATAGTTGAGATGAACAATTTCTATGGAGGAAAGTTTATTTTGGCTCACACTGTCAGAGGTTTCAGGCAGGGGTTGATTGGCTCTGTTGCTTTTGTGCTTGTGGCAAGGCAAGACATCATGGCAGAGATTGTGTGCTGAGCAAAGCTGTTTACTTCATAGCAGTCAGGAAGCAAAAAGAAAAAGGGTTGGGGCCCTAGTATCTTCCTTAAGGCCATGGCCCCAGTGACCTAAATTCCTCCCACTAGTCCTCACCTAAATTTTCCACCTTCTGCAGTAGCTCCATAGACTGGCTAACCAAGCCTTTAACACATGCATCTTTGGGGGACAGTTAAGGCCCAAACTGTAACAAAGCTCACCTGCTACATTTTGTCTTACTTAACACAGTAAATTTTTTTTTTCATTTGCTCCCTGATTTTGATATTTCAGTGGTTTGAAACATCTATGTCACCCTCAAAATTGGACATTTCAAGTTGAATAGTGAAAATGTCTTTGCACAGACCTCTTTGGTTTACTATTTCCACTTCATCATCTCTTGTTAATATTTTACTGCTGAACTGTTTTCCTCATAAAGTGTGTATTGCAAATCCAATTTCTCATTGTATTTTAATTCAATTTCTTTAATCTTAATATTTAAATATATAACTTTGATGCACAAAATCTCATGGCAATTTACAGGGGTAGTAAACATTTGCATCTTCAGGTCATACTGTCAACTTTCCCACACAGTGTCAGACATTCCCTTCCACAATCAGCCCTTAATAAAACTTAGTTGTAAGTAAAGATTTTACTATCTCTTTTCTACATAAAAGGCACTGTTTCCTGGAACTTGGACTCTCTCCCAAATATAAGCATTCAGCAGCCTCACTCTCCCTTTACCCTCATACAGATGGGATGTCACCATTTTGTCTCCCATTCTGTTGTGTGTGTGCAGAGAACCAATCATTAAAATGACACCAATGTGTACATATAGAGAAATGAAGGTCATTTTCAGTGTGGAAATAACCTATTCACATTCAATATCTGGTCTTGTGGACTCATTGATCCTATTTTTGTTGTTTAATAACATTACGTGATAAACCAATTGATTTTTATTAGTGACTTCCATGATAGAATTTTCATTTGAGTATAAATAATATTTGATAGCAAGAATTTTGGGACATCTTTTACAATGTACTATATAGTTAGCTACCTGATCTTCAGGTTGAACCTGGTAAGAAAGGATAACGACTTGGAAATCATGTTTTATTCATGGAGTCTAAGGACATTTTATGGATTGACATCTCTACCAATTAATAATTCTCTGAGCTTGGGCAAATTATTTCTCTCTTTATTTATGTTCCATCAATGTAACAGCACTGAAAATAGTCTGTTCCTTATAGGATTGTGGTGGGGATGAAGTTAGTTAGCATATGTAAAGCATTTAGAACAGACTCAGCTTTACCTTGTGCTATGCAAGTGTCTGCTGTTATTTTTTACCTGTATCTACAAGGGCTGGCGTGGTGCCTGGCAGCTGGCTAAGGAACTTACTTAGAAGGTTTTGTACAAGCTCTCTTGAATTAATACATTTCAGCCTATCATTCACTTATCTAAACTTCAACTATAGCCTATACCCCCATGACTGCTCTTCCCGTTTGTTTAAAACTTGTCCTTTGGGTACAGCATTTCTGCCTATTCTGTGTCACTAATACCTGAATAACTGCACCTGGGTCTTAACTTAATTGGGCTTAGGTATAAACCTTTTTAGTAACTCGATTTTTAGGATGACCAGTTTTAAGAATTACTTCTTTTTTAGATCAATTTGTTCACATCTTAGGGATTTGCATTATTTTATCAATATTGTAATTATGCATTTTGAAGTAGCTCTGAATTTTATATTGTAACATTCAAGACTAAAATTATGGTGAAGGCTTTGGCATCACAGTCAACTTATTATGCATATTCCTGTTCTATTAGCTCAATAAGATGCCAGTTTATTTGCATATTATTGCTTGACCCTGATATTACGGCCAATTAATTTGCATATCCCTATCTAATCGGCTCAAATAAGTTTTTTTTTAATTGGCTCAGATCCCAGATTAGTGGCTTTTAGTTGAAATCGATTAAATTTGGAGCATTTTTTTCTTTGTTATGCTTTTAGCACCAGTGGAAGGACAGATAAGGTTGGTGGTCAAGAATATCAGGAAATGACTGCAGAGTATGCAAAGGAAAATTCTGCTTTTATCTATTTCAGGGGAAGACAGTGAAGACAAAAAGGCAGCTACTTAGGCAGATTGGCAGGGTATTTTTCAGGGAAGAGGATATTGAACTGATGAAAGAAACTGAACTTCTTTTATGAAAAAAATTCCAGCATAAAAGGCAAAGGTTATATATTATACCACCAGGAAAAAAGTCTAACTTGGAATTTGCCTCACTGAATCTCAGCTAAGATTATGATAGCATTTAAGAATCTAAAATGTAGTTTCCAAATTTAAGTTGCGTGAGAATAATATGGAATGAAGAGGGAGAGGCTTGTTAAAAATGCAATTTCCAGATTCCTAACCCAGGGTCCTTCCATAGATTGATTTGAGGTAATCCTTGAAATCTTAAATTTAAATATATATTTCCTGTGTGATTCTGATGGCCTTTGGCAAAGTAGCACATCTTGATAATTACTGCGTGAAGAAATGATTGTCTCTATTAATTCATGCTTTCTATTTGGCACCTACTGGTTACTTGGCATGGTGAGTTGCTTTTTCCCAAACGATTTTGAATGTTTAAACCTGGCCATATTTCCCTAGTTGTATTTCTAGGGCAACAGAAAAGACAAACCTATGAACAATTTTTAAAAGTAGCGTCTTATAAAAAGAAGAGATTGAATGTACTGAGAAGACAGGATCAGTGTTACAGCCTGGCTAATTCAGACTCTGACAGTCTGATGCACACTGACTCCTCTACTCCCCTGGTTCCCTTTCTTCTTTTGCCATTATTTCCTACAAGTAGTTGCTACCACTTTTGAGTTTCATTGTCCTCTTTAGGAGACACTTTGGAAGATTCTCTTCCAGTTCTAATGTTTGCTTTTCACAGTGATATGGCAAGAGTAATTGTGGCCAGAAAGACAGGTGGAGTGCAAGGCAGATTCAAGAGAAATGAGGGTGGAAAACACTTCCAACCATACATTGCTCAGCTGTTCTTGCTTCCCAGCTCTCAGGTGCCCCTGACTTGACACCTGTGTGAGACTCCCCACTTTAGATCCTTTGTTTGCAGGAACCTGCTGGAATAGATGCCTACCATTTTAGTTCTGTATCTCTGGTTTCCTGGTGCTTCATGCTGGACATGTTTTGTTGTTTCTTGAAATAGGTAAGTACAAACTTTTATCAAGGGGGCACAGGCTGCAAACTTTTTGTCCATGTTGACCTGTCATGGTTCCTAGCAATATAAACACTTAGAAAAAAAAGTCCATAAAGACTGTGTTTACTTCAGGGAATGAGGGAAGTGAAACAGGTTTGCGAGACAGAGACAGTGCTCTGTTTCATATTGGACCTAGCAAGAAGGGAAACTTGCCAGAAGCCATAACTGAGGCCAGCAAATTAATTCATGATTCTCAGAAGACAAGAAGTACTCAAGTTAATTTGGTATAATCATTAGGGTTTATGAATATGAATATTTCTCTAGTTTCCAAGAATGCCTTGATTTCCAACAATCCTTGGATACTCCATTTCTAGGCCTAGTTACTTTGAGGACCTTGGTTTGATGTTTTAGCTCTTAGCAGTAGAGGGATCTTTCAGTAAGCAGGAAATAGAAAATCCTGCTGCCCCTAAGGCGGGGATGATGGGGAAAGATGAATATGTATTGGAAAATGTTCTGCATTGGAAATCGGGGGACATACAAAGCAAGTGACTTTGAATGTTAATAACTATGAAGGCAATTGCAAGTAATGAATGTCTTGGTCTATGTGCCACATGGAACAAGATAGTTTATATACCTTATCTATTATCTTAGAGATACTACTTCAAGTTCCTCACTGGTAAAGTTGACAATATTGTGTCACAGGATGATCATGGGGACCACACAAAAAAAAACCAAATTAGAAAAGGATTTCTAAATTAGAAAATATTCTATAACTAATGACATTCTACTAGTTAAAATAATCTCCAGATTAAAGTAAAAAAATAGAATTTCTACTTAATAACTTTCATTTTGCTGATTCAGAAGTTTAGTTGATCAATATTCTTAAGTAGAAATTTTGAAAATTTTATTTAATTTGTGATAGATACCCAAAACTGAACAGTCTTGAAATTTTTTATTAAAGTTGTATTTTAGTAGTCTCATATTTCTAAGATGGCCAAAAAGAAAACAACAGCAATAACAAAGATAACAAGCAATAAACAACAAAACAAAACAAAACAAAACTCCAGGCACATAATTGTTGCAACAAGAAATTCAATTAGGAGAAAGGTTGTTCTGACTTGGGAATTTGCACAGGTATAAATTTGAGTATTAAAAAGTAATAAGTGCAAAGCTATCTCACACCTTTGGGAATTCTCAACTTTTCCAATGTCCTTCCTCTCTTAGACCTCTTAAATTCTCTCTTAAAATTTGTAGAAATACAAAACACTTGTTAGTTTTATTACTTGAAAGGAGATTTATCTTTAATACAGAGGTATATAAAGGCACTGAAGATAATGAAATGCTATATGTTGTTTTATCAGGCAATCGGTTGATTTTTATCTAAGTACTAACCAAAGGAAACCTACTTATATCCTACCACACTAACTTCTGAAGAACAGTCTTGAAATGCTATATGTTGTTTTATCAGGCAATCAGTTGATTTTTATCTAAGTACCAACCAAAAGAAACCTACTTATATCCTACCATACTAACTTCTGAAGAACAGTCTTGCAGCTTGTAAGATTTAAGATCTCATTCTGAATAGTTTGCTTTGTATATCCCACTGGTGGGTTAGAATACGCAGGTACTGGAATATTAAATATGAAAGTTCAAGGATCTATTATAGAGATGTGTAAAATGCAGATAAGCTTGGCATTCTAAGGTATGGAGGGCTGAGATTTGTGTCATTTTCTGGACAGATATATTGTCAAAGAAAAAAAACCTTTGGGTGGTACATGTTAACATAGAAGAAAGAAAATAAACTGATTGTCCCTCTCAGAGTAGTAAGAAAAACTACTTTAAAAATGTTTGTTAACTAATTGTTTACTTTCTCTTAATTCACTAGTGGATTTATGTAAGATTGGGCCTATTGATCTATCCAAATTGGTCATTTGAATGTATTGAATAGATGAAAATTTCTAGCATTGAATCAGATATCATCCACTGGTTGACACACTTTTATATTTATCCCCAGATTTGATAAAGTTACCACTATAAATAATTACAATAATAATAATGACACCTAGTTCTAGTTTCTTATAGTAAACACATCAATAAGGCACTCTTATTACCTCAATGTTATAAATAATACAACTCAGGCTTAGAAGAGCTAAATAACTTCTCTATGTCAACTAGTTTATTTCTTTCTTATGTAAATTCAACATGCACCACACAAAGACTTTTACCTCTATCACATATCCATATAGCAAATAATACAAATCTCAGTCCTTTGTACCCACAATGACAAGCTTAGCTGGACTACATCTCTGCTATTAGCAGCAGAGCAGAGTTTAAACCTTGGCAAAACAGCCCACTTTGGTTTCAATTAACTAGGCATTTCAGCAAATGGTATTTGAATTACTTGGAATGATCTTCTTATATAATTTTGATCTTCTTGTACATAGGTCAGCTTACTTTGAGACAGACCATCTGAGTACTTAAAGTTGTTTTAATGGTAAGTAGGTTAAACAAATTTGAAATGCAAGACTTGTTTTTCCAGGCCATAGCTTCTTTGTAAATAATTCATTATTCATTCAGCAGCTATGCTTAGTGACACCCGTCGGCGAGAGCATTGTGGGAGCCATAGACACCGAGCACAGTCTGGTGAGAGAAGCGTGATGTTAGAGGGGTGTAAAAAAACTGCGAGTGGCATTTTAAGAAGACAAAGATTTGTTTTGCTGGGATGGATCAGAAAAAGGCGGCATGCGGTCCCACCATCTCCTCAGATGACCCCAGGGCTCGCTCTCTCCCCTCTTGAAGGTTGCTGCCTGGAGCATTACCAACTCACCAGGCCCTCACTGACTGCTCCCCAACATCCCTTTTCCTGCTTCCTGCTTTCCCTCTTCCCAGTGCTTTTCACCTCTTGGTGCATTGTGTGCTTTTTTCTTTTTTTGGCTTCTACTCAGCCTCACTACATTAAAAGGCAAGTTTCAGGAGGGTAGGACCTTTTCAGCTGTTCCGTCTGCTAATGTGAACACAGTTGTTTTGATAACTCCTGAGTCAAAGCATGAATGAAATATATATCTATTGAGTGAATGGAGGAATTTGTATTTCAAGGGTGCCTGAAGAATGGGTAGGACTTAGCTAGACCTTGTTGGACGATACAGAATTCCAGAGGAGGAAATCACGTCTGAAAATGGAGGTAAAGCTGGCATGGTGGCCTACACTTGTAATCCTGGAAGTCTGAGGCAGGGGAATCCTAAGTTTGAGCCCTGCCCAGGCAACTTAATGATTCAGTGAGACAGTGTCTCAAAATAAACAGGACTGGGGCTGTAGCTCAGTTGAAGGTCCAGGGTTCAGTCCCTAGCAGTGACAAAAAAAGGATGGGATAGAGTGGGGACAAATGGAGGCAGAGAGTTGTACAACTTGTTTAAAGATGAGAGTGCTGATCCATTGGTTAAAGACATTGTCTGATAGTATCGACATTATTCAGTTAGTCATTATGATTTCATTCCATAGGCAGTAGAAGTCCTGAAATAAGAGCTACTCAAGAAAATTTACCCTATAAATATCCTTAAATCATTCAAAGTAATTCAAATGTGGGGGCAGTCTTAGGTCGTGCAAGTTCTGAAGCTAAGATATTTGTCTTGATTTCTCTGAGAAAAAGGGCTGTAAAATCATGAGTATTAAATTAGAGCTAACCTTGGCCTTGCTTCTTTCATGTCACAGTGGTGGTCAGAACAGCGGATAGTAGGAATCATCCTAGATGCTCTTTCTTTGCCTGAATGGCAGTTAATAAGCTAATTGTTCATAGGTGTACTGTGAACTAGATTGTATCCTGTGAGTCCAACCTTTCCTTAGCCAAATCCTGAAAGTGCCTGCAGCCCCTGAAATCATTGATGATGATGGAGAAGTTAGGGTGGAAAGAGACAGAGGACTATGATTAACGATGATGGATGAAACACCTATGACCATGGGAGTTCATTAATAGGACTTTGCAAGAAACCAGAAAAAATAAGGAACTCTTAAGCTTTCATGTCTCTGGAACTCTGTTGAATGATACAGGGTGACAAAGGAAGAATACTGGGAGAGGATGACATGGATGATCAGAGGGGACGTCACAGGGATGTTTGGCGTAGAGCACAGGACAAAGGGATACAAAAGAGCCATGAAAGGCACAGGGATGCTGAACTGAAGAAAAGGGAAAGGACAAATGGATCTAAAGATTCCTCAGGATACTAAGTAGTAATCTGAGGGTGAATTGTTATTGTAGGTAAAATTCTATCTTCATGTTTTTCACATAGGCACACTAAATAGTCTTTATATTTTTAGAGGAAACTGTGCTCAATGCTTTAAATTCACTAAGTTATGCTAATGTCAGGCAACAAAAGCAGAAAGTTCATAAATAGGGTTGCAGTGACACAAAAGAATTAGTGCAAATTACCCAGGTGACTTATTTATAAAGAGAAATAAATTGAGGTACCAAGGGAATGTGGTTGACAATTCCATGGGTCAGTAAGTTGAAAATTTCAGTTTTAGCGTTTTTAGTTGTTGTGCTTGAGAATATAAAATCATCACACTGCATTAGTCTGACCTTTTGAAGTTTGCAATATTTTTATTAGAGAAAGCATTGAATAATGCATAATATCCATTGTAATTCCGTAGCTAGAAACAGTGACAGCTATAGTCTATTTATAGTGACCTTGTGGCATATTAAGAAAATTCCTCACACTTTGATGATTTACTGGAACATTAAAAATATAATTGATTTTAATCACACAGAAGAAAAAAATTATGTTCATCCATGGAAGTGGCAAGTCCTTGAGTTGACTTTGTTTTGAGCAAGAGTGTACTTTACACACTATATTTTATTATGGTTGGGTTGTACAGAGCTTTTAATTTAAAAGCCTCTCCCAAAACTAATTCTAAATTATAGAACTAACTGCTTTATCATGAGGATTCACTATTTTTGAACTATTGGAAATGCTGAGTCTTTAAAAAAATGGCATTATGAAAGTTATGTTAGGCTATCAAATAGCTGAGAAATCTCAGATTAAACACTTTTTTAATATGATAAATTTTTACCAAAATAAGCTTCGTTAAAACTATAGTCTGTTACAAGCATTATTTTTAGGGGAGTAGATTTCAATGCCATAGAAATAACCATTGAAACTTTGGCTGTGGAGAAGGAAAATAGATTTTGTCCTCTATGCCAGTTCCAATAAATTGAGAGTGGTTTCCTGTGGGTACTGTGTTGGGATGAATTCTGAGACTATTTCCAGGCACCATAGGAGAAAAAAACATAATCATTTAAGGCACAGGGAGTGTTAAAGGCATGTGTGTTAAACATTTGGTATCCACAATGAGATGGCATTTAAAAAAAATCAATAGTCATTATAGACTTACCAGATAAGCCACCCACATCCATCTTCTTCAGGTTCTTTGCCTCCAGAATGACAACTGTCAGCTTACCAGCAGTGGGAACATAGCGAAGGGAGAAGCAGATGTCACCCAATTTCTCTTGCTATGAAAACCAATAAAAAAAGATATCAATATTTTTTTCAAGTTAAATTGGATACAATTTGTACATTTACATGGCAGATGTCTCAAGAGGAATTGTGACAATTAGAATCTGAGAACCTTTAGATGGCTTTCATTTACTAAGGTATCACCAAGTGTTATGGCTTGTGTCCAGATCCCCTCGCCAAGCCTACCAAAGCCTTTTGAGGTCATGGGAGGGGCATTTTCAGAGGTGGCCAGGATGTAGAGTATGTGATGCTGGAATTGACTCATGGTTTAATGCTAGGCTAAGAGCCATAGGGTTAAAGGTGTGAGTGTTACCTGCCCTAAGTAGCTTGGATAAGAGATAAGGGCTACAAAAAGCTGTGGCTGTTCTTTGCTTGGTTGCTTTGCTACATTCTGCCTCCCATGCATGGTCTCTCCTCTGTAATGCTTGTTGGCCACGCCACACTGCCTTGGAACCAGCTGATGATGAGCTCTGAAACCTCTACAGACTGTGAGCTAAATAATTGTTTCCTCCCTTACCTTCTGGGTGTTGGGTATTTTATCTGAGAGTGAGAAAAGTAAGACACCAAGAGTCAATACTAATTTTTAAAAAGACAACCAATTTCAGTTTTTTTAAAACCATTTATACTTTAACATCCATCCAAACATACTATAATTCAATGGTATTAGGAATGAGAACAAAATGACTTTTTTAGAGACTCTGCATTGAATTGCACTGTAAAATTCAGATAAATTTTATAACTTTATTAAAGATCTGTAAAAAAGGCTTAACATTTTCTTTTAGCAGAACCAACCTACCTACATTTTTACCATTTTACATTTCAAATAGGATTATGTCTAATATTCTATATTTAGGGTTTGAGGGAAAAACCAAACAAATAGGATTATGTCTAATACTATATATTTAGGATTTTTTAAAATATTCTACATTTAGGAGTTTGTGTTCCATTAAATTCTATTATTGATGAAAAATCCTAAATTCCTAATGGCTGAAAGGTAGAAAAGTATAGGTTCTTTCTCTTTTGGTTTTATTCATTTCAAATGAGGCCTTTCTTTTTCCTTACCTAAAAATTTGTAAAAATGGAAAAAGCAGTGCCAAGTATCTCACAGCTCCTCATGTTATTTTCTTGGTGCAGTACTGTAGGCCCAAAGAGCACACACCAATCATGCACTCAGGCATTTTTGAAAGCTGACCTAGAGTTTAAAATGATCTATATGCAGACATTTTCCTACCTATCGCCCCTGCCACCAGGATTCTGTAGGTTTACTTGTTTTTCTCTAAGATTACTAGGTAGAACCAGGCTATTATTCAACTTTGTATTCCGTGTGTGTGTGTGTGTGTGTGAAGTGGGTGGGGATTTGTTGTATCCATCTTCTTGGGTCTAAGAGATTCCTAACTGCTATAATTTCTTAGTTTTTTCCCTTATAAAATGTGAATTCTGATCTTAAAAAAGGCAACATTTGTGTCAGACTTTTGCAGATAGACTGCTAAGATAGGAATGAGATACAGAAACCCCTGTCCTAAGGACTTTTCATGTTTTACTTTTATTATATAAAATTCTGGTTTGGCCTTATTTGTAACTTGACATGTGCTAAATTATCAGAGTCTCCAGTATTGAAATAATTGCCTAGATGTAATTTAATAATGTAAGGAAATATAACCCCTCTTTTTCAGGATACCCATATATCCAACTTCCAAAAAAGAAAGGATACGATTTATTTTTAGGTGAAATGCAATATATTCATAGAGAAACAAGGAGAAACACTGATTATCCTGTTGTTTAAGTAGTGTCTTCATCAGAAACCCCATGTGTATCTATGGCTCCGGTTCCTCCCTCAGCTTCAGCATGTTACCACACGCCTCCATGTTACTAAGAACATTGTTTCTGTCTTACTTTGAATGTTGATTTTGTCTTAATTCTTTTGCATGACTGCATCTTGCCTAGGTACCTGTGTATTTTCAGAATGTAAATAGGTGAAAACTTTAGATAATGTCCTGTATTGAATTGCTGGGGTCACACAGAGTTACCTGTAATGTGCCAAATTTACCTGAATGTGCCTACACACTGTTAGGAAATGATTTACACATCAGGAGAATCTAGTGGAATAGATTATTCTTCACAGTCTCTGAAAATATAGAATGGGAGTCAATAACATGGAAATTAATGCAAAATATGGACAAATTCATCTGAATTTTATGAGACAAAAGAAATGGAAATGAACAAAATTGCTGTTTAAAATGCTCATTAGGAAAAGGATCCTTTCTGAGGGGGTCTGTCTATTCTGCAGAACGGCTTCAGGGGAGCTGGTTGTGCTGTAGGGTCAGATCACCCTGATGGGTCTATTAGTCATGTCAGATGTGACCACTCTGTCTCTCTCCTTCTCTTCCTTGTGCTCTCTCTCTGATACTTGGGATCAAAACCAGTGCCTTAGGACTGATCCTTAAGCCTTGCTATTTGTAAGAATTTTTTCTTTTCTTTCTTTCTTTCTTTTTTTTTTTTTTAAGTTTTGAGACAGGGTCTTTCAAAGTTGCTAAATTTCTCAGGCAGGCATCAAACTTGCAATCCTCCTGCTTCAGCCTTTCGGGGACTACAGGAATGCACCACCATGTCTAGTGACCGCAGTCTCTTAAATTCACCTGCCTCCATGCCTTGGAATCTAACTTCACAATTAATGTAGGGATATCTCAATTGTGTTCAACCAAGAGATGTCATAATTTATCTTCCTTCCAGCATCATTTCATTCTTCAACTTGAAGACTGAGATGGAATTTTCAAGATTTCCTGCATTTAGTTTCAAAGAGGACATTTATAGAGTTTTAAAAAATGGTGAGTCAACAAGGAGAAATATATGAAGTTACTGGTAATTTGAAAACTATGGAATAAAGGAAGAATGAGTGTTTAAAAGAAAAAGGAAAGGATTTTTTGAGAAAAAAAATTTAGAAAAGTTTTAGTTTAGCATCTTTTATAGAGCTACATATAATTAATTTTAATATGGAAAAATTTCACTTATAAAATGATCATAGTTGGTGTGCCAGATTATTATTATTATTATTGTTAGTCTTTTTGAGACAAGGTCTTGCTATGCAGTTCAGGCTGGCTTTGTGCTCACTTTGTAAAGTAGACTGGTGTTGGACTTGCAAAGATCTTCCTGCCTCAGCCTCCTGAGTGCTGGGATTACAGGTGTGACCACAACACCTGGCTTCCAAATTATGTATGTATTTTTATTTTAATTAACTGGTTACCTTTTAAAGTTTTAATTTTCTAGCTTCTAGATCTACTGTACAAGATATTTTAAAGCTAGTCACTTCTTCCCCCCCAGAATTCATATACTCTGTATGATATTGACTGCTTATTCTCCACCTTCACTGCCCTGCACCGTGACCTCAGCACTGTCATTGTTACCACCTCATTCACTTCCATCCCATTCTTAGCCCTGCTCCATGCTGTTGAAGGTTAAGCCTAACCACTTCTGTTATCTTTTGGGAAACAGTGTGATGAAAGACTTCCTTAGTGTTAGTCTTTCTAAAGTGTAATGTAGTGCCTTCAAACATTAGCTAATGCTAAGCTAATGTTTGAAGGATCCAAATCCCTTTCCTGACTTTCAAGATGCCCTGTATTTTAGCCTATGCCCTCACCATCCAAATCTTACCTTCAGACTATATTTCGAATGTGACTGCCTCTTTAGTGAAGGTGGGTGACCAACTATGTATGCTGAATCGCCCTGGACTCTACCAGTAAATCCCTCAGTTACAAGTAAACCATGATTGGTGGTAGACTTAAGTACATCATTGTCATTCTAGTTTTCCCAATTCTCTTTTACATAAAAGGAAGGATCATACTCCTTTTAAAACAAGGATCATATTCCTTTTAAAACAAGGATCATATTTCTTTTAAAACAAGAATATGATCATGGGGCAATCCTAATCAATACCTGTCACTATCTTCTTTCTCACATAGAATGATAGGTATTCCTTACAGTAAAACCTATATAGTATCACCCCTCCCCTAGAATACTACTCTGATCTCATTTCTTCTTCCCAAAGCATGTGACATATACTACTATACAGGCTCTTTTACAGTTTTTTGTTCATTTTGTCTGGATATTTTTCTCCTAGATATTATTAAGAATCATTCCATGAATTAAATCAGCCCTTTGCTCTTACGTCTCTTCTTTAGTGAGTTTTTCTATTAAAAGCTATCTGTAGAAGTCCTATATACTCCTAATCACATATGCCACCTTCCATTTTGCCCTGCTTCTTTTATGTCCTAGCAAATGTCATCACTTGTTATCCTATCATGCTCCCACCAGCAAATCAGATCTATGAGAAAAGGTATTTGTTCCCATTGCTGTGTTCTTAGCATTAGAATAGTGCCTGATACAGTAGAGAGCTCCCTACATGACTATTGAATGAATAAATGCAGGTAGCCTACAATTGAAGACAATCGGGTTGCTCTTTTACTTTTCTTTTTTTGTCACAGCAGGGGTCTTTGGAGAAGCAGATTGAGATTTATAAGTAGGACACGTACTGGGGTGTGTCCTCTGGGTTAACACCTATTGGCGCAGTCAGGGCGGCAAGACTGCATAGGTAAAGATGCTGGGCTGTGATGCAGTCACATCAAAGGCCTTTGCCAATGCTCTGAGGAAGTCTGGAGCCAAGCTAGCTCTTCAGAAATGTTCTGAATTGGGGCAACAAGAGTGAAACTGTATAATCCTGAATTCTTAAGCACTGAATGTGTGCTGCTGCCACACTGGGATCAGGCCCTCTTTAGCTGAGAGTGATGCCATGAAGGGGGAGCTCAGTTATGAGCTGTTGCCCAACAATCGTTTGATAGCCAGGACAATGTATGCCTTGGTCATGTGGAGAAAAGACCAGTGGTTCACCACGGCAATCGCTGCTTCTGTATAAACTGTATTCCTTCCCATCCTACATTCTTACTTGGCCAAGAAATTCATCTAGTATATCTTTTCCTCTTTCTACCTAATGAAATCATTCTTAACCGTTAAACCTTTGATCAAATTCTGTATTTTAAGTATCTCCTTATGCATAGATCTTTGCTAGAAATTTCTTTATAGCCAGCAGTATGATGCTGATTTTTTCCTATTTACTTTGCATATGTGAGTTCAAATCACCCTGTCATGAAACTAGCAACAAAACCATTTCTGAAGGTGTAGTTTTTATAAGATAATTTCAAGACCCTGTTGAGTTACAGCCGACAGATGAATGCTTTTGCTGGTATGATTATCGCATGAAGGGGTCTTATTACTATTAGGAATTTCAGCTTTATGTATAATTTATTTTAGTCAATTGCCTTGATCACTAAGTAGAAGCTGCCAGTTAGTGTTAGAAAGTTCCAGCTATGAGATCCAGAGAAATTAACCTGCTTTTTAAGACTATGGAACTGACAATCAGAAGGTACTTTTTGTTCTGAGCAGCTTTATAATTCCATTATTTTTTTAAAAGCAGCAACTGAAAGGAGTAGACACAAATTAGTGATTTTTATAGACAACTACAGCACTACTTTTAGTTTTGGAAAAAGAATTATAGGTATTGGAAAGAAGGTCATCTTGGGTGGATTTAAAAATAGCTTGATTTAAGCTGAATATTTATTTGATGGCTTTTGTAGCACCAGCCATCATTTTCTATGTAAAAAGAAGGGCTCGCTTTAGTGGCCTTTGCAAATGGGGCTACATTTGTACATTTGTTGGAAAGACTGTACTTTTGAATGTGTTTTTAAAAGGTACCTGCATTGACTTAATGCTATGACATTTTAAAAGGACATATTCTATGTTAATAGTAAAAAGACTTTTGTATGTGTTAAATTACCAGTGCATTCTCTGATAGCATTTTTTTTCACCTTGCAGTTGGGGGTGTATTTAGAGGTGATAAATAAATCAAGGTCTAATAATCTCTCAAAGTGGGAATTCAGCAATTTGTAAAAATACTAAAATTTTCTTTTAAGGAGGACAACATTATTTTAAAAATTTTAATGAGAGAATGGGTAGCTTTAAATATATCTGTTGGGTGGCAGCATTTTTGAACTTCATTTTTTTTCCACAACTATTCTCATTTCCTGAAGTATCTGCCAAATCAGTATTTACATCGAATGGACCAGATGGTCACAGCAGGAAAGGCTGCTATGAAATGTACCCAGGCAAAAAAGACCAAATCTGGCCTAGTGTACAAACGTGCAGTAAACTGTTTAGGTGAATGAGATGGTATGTTATGTTCAAAGTTTATTTTGTGGGGACATTATATAACCCATTAACTTTGTAGTCATTCAATTATTTGGTTTCTGTTAAAAAATAATCATGAGTTCTATGATAAACTTCCAAGCTGTAGTCTAGGTTGTCTGGATGCCCAGGTGACGTGTTGCAGCAGTATAATATGTTGGCTCTACCACAGAAGTAGCAGAAGTGCTGTGGCAGAAGACTGAAAATTCCAGGTCTAGTAACCGAACTAAGGAAAAGGTGAATTTAACCAGAGATTTGGCCTCTTAATAATCATTTTTGATATCTGCAAGCATCTGAAATGTACTCTCCAGCAAAAACCAATGTACCTGCCATGAAGACATAAAGACAAATCTTCTAACTTCCCCTTCAAGAGGGCAGTGTGTACTGGACTGAGGAAGGCAGGTGATGTAATTGTCCAACAAGGGCCATTGCCTGAACTGAGATGTGAAGGTTTAGAAACAGAGTCAAGATGAATCTCATCACAAGACAGCCAGAGTGCTGTAGGCACAGCGATGCACATGCAAAGTCCTTGGTCCTTTGAATAGTTTAAAGCACATCATTGTTCTATAAATGTAAAATTCATATAATTTAAAGATAAATTTATATTTTATGATTTAGATCTTTCAAATGACATCTTTAAATTGAATAAAAGATATGATTTTTAGTTCTGTTAAAAATAATAATTAGGGCCAGGGACATAGCTCAGTGGCACAGTATCTGCCCGGCAAGTATCCTGAGTTCAATTCCTAGTACCCATAATAATAATTAACAACCAAAAAGTGAATACTCTGATATAATCAAAATAAGGATGGTGAAAAATAGGAAATCAATGTTAATATGATTAACATGTAATGTTAATTACTGTTAATATGATTTATTAACAGTAAATCATAATATAATTTTATAGTATAGAGTAGCGGGAAGCACACTAGGGTGCTTGGACTTTATTTTACTAGTTGTTTATTCAACAGATTTTTATCAGGCATCTCCTATGTGCCAGGCACTATGCTAGCTACTGGGGCCTAGAGGTGAATAAAATGTAAAATCAATGGACAAAACAAACACAGAAAAATATAAGGGTTGTTTGGTGGTGGTAAGTGGTATGAAGAAGAATAAAGCAAGCTGGAGATAGGGAATGTAATGTGAAACAGAAAGGTCAGGCAAGGTTTCAGTGAGAAGGATATGAAGAAGATGAAATGTAGTCAACTTCTTAAGTATCAAGGCCTTTACTGTCCTTGTCTTTGTGAAGGGCTATGCATGACATAGCCCTAAAGATTCTTTCACCTGGGAAAACATTTGCTTCCATGAATTTACTGTTTTGTAGTTACTTGTCTGGTGGTTTTCTCTCCTTTACAGGACTGTTAGACAAATGAGTGTGTTAAACCACAAAGCTTGTGTTAGGATAGTTAACTATTGTGTCAACCAGGGTAAGAAATGGCTGGCGGATCAGCTTAGCCTAGTTCTGGGTGTGACTGAATGGGTGTGAGTGGCACCAACCAAGTCACCTGTAGCTTGGATAGAAGAATAAAGGGAACAAAGAAGGAAGGCTTGCTTCTGTTTCTTTGGAAAGGTCTCATCTCTGCCTTTGCCTTGGAGTCTGTCTCCCCAGATCAGCCTTCCTGATACAAACCCCTACAGGATTCTGCAGAAACGCTAGGGTTTTCACCTTTGACTGGATCCTTCAGGTCACCAGGGCACAGATATTCCTTTTACACTCTTTCATCTTGACGGGGAGGTGGCCACTGAAAGTCTACCTTGTAATATGACTTATCTTAAATCTGTTTCTCTAGTGAGCACTGACTAACACATGTTTGTAACACAGTCATAGAAACTATTAAATGCACTCGGTTCTTTCTTTTGAAGACTATTCTCTCTCTTTCAGGGGAGTTATTTCCATCATTGATTTCATAGGTGATCCAATGGGGTATGGAAAGAAAATAGTAGACTTTATCCCACATATTTATTTCAGGGTTTATTGTATTTTATCAAACAGTACTGACCCAATATTCAAGTTACAATTAAATACAGATAAATTGGGAGTATGTTCCAAATGTTTTATTACTGGAAAAAGACAAAGTTTGTAGTTTCTGCTTCACCATTAAACTATACTTAGGAGACTACTTACAGGATGAGTAACAGCAGACTCTCAATTCTTGGATCTGCCACTTACTGACTACTCACCCTGCTTTGTCCCTTATTTTATCCAAAATAAAAATGGGAAATGGTCACGGGACTGGTAGCACGCTAGGGATTAGTAGTCCAAAGGAGTTAGAAGAGTTCCTGGCCCATAAAATGTACTTTGAGTATTTGATATTATTAAAAAAATCTCATTTCAAGCACCCTTTTCTCTAGGTAGTGACATGTGTCTCTGTCTCTTATTTACAGACAGGTTTCTTGAAGGAAGTGGCAATAATCAGTGTCACTAACTTTCCATGTTCCACTGACTTCTTTTTTCATTCCTTTATTGACATGGCTGCTGTCTAAGGTTTCAAATAATATTCATATTACTGAGGCATAAGTTTTTTCACAGCTTATTCCCATGAATTTTCATCAGAATTTGTTCATTTCCAGTTTCCCCCCTGTAATCCAATTATTCTCCGGTTAGTTCTTTGCTCCTCCTTCTCTGGTTACTTATTCTAATGTTGCTTTCTCAAGCCTTAGTTCTAGCCCATTTTTTTCCCCTTTGTAACTAAGCCTATCCCAGATTTTGATTTAAATTATACTGGGGATGTAAGTAACTCTCAAGTTTATGTCTGTAGTCAGTATCTTTTATCTAAGCCCTGGCTCATATAACCAATGGCCTACTTGTCATTGAATATTTCTCAGACTCAAATGCCAAAATCCAAACTTCTCTGAGGAGCTGAACTTGGTTCAGTGTACCTGGCTCAGTGTACAATGAATCCGGCTCATTGTATTTCAGTGTGAGATACCAGGACTCAGCCAGCTGCCCCAGTCAGCCACTTAAGATGCTTAGGTAGGTCTCCATTCTCTCTGGGGATGAAGACTCAAGTCCTGTGATCACTTTTAATGTTCTTCAAATTCTATTTCTCCCTTCCCAGCCTCCTCTCATGCTGCTTCCATCCTGTGCTATGGCCAGAGGGGAAAGCCTGGCTCATCTCCTTAAATATGCCATGTCACCTGTTCTCCCAGAGATGTAAACTATTTCTATTGCTTGGCAGATTCTGTCTTCTTGCCACCCTCTCTTTTACTTAACTTTTATTCATCTTTCAGTGCTCACTTCAAAATTCACTTCCTAGAGAAATTTTACCTAATTAGATGAAGCCATATCTATCTATCTATCTATCTATCTATCTATCTATCTATCTATCTATCTATCAATCATCTATCTGTCTATCTATCATACCTATCTATCTTTAAAGAATTTTGAATGCTTTCATCATAAAGCTGATAAATGAGATAAATTTGCTTAAACTGATTAAAAATTACACAGTATATACATGTATCAAAACATCATATTTTATCCCAAATATGTGTAATTTGTATGTTTTTATAAAATAGTGAATATATATTTATAAATATAGACACAAAACAATATTATTCAGCTTTGAAAAAGGAAAGTCTTGTTTGTGACAACATAGGTGATAACATGGATGACATAATGTTAAGTGATATAAGCCAGGCACAGGAAGAAAATTATTGCATGAACTCAATAAAAAATGTTGAACTCATAGAAACAAAAGATAGAACGGCAGTGTGTAGGCGCTGGGGTGGGCGGAGGAACGCGTGGAGAAATGTTGGCCCGAGGCTTCGGTCTCTCAGATGGGTGACTGTTTCTTCTCTGCAATATGGTGACTGTAGTTACTACTAATGTATACTTGAAAATTGCTAAACAGTAGATCTTAAATATTCCAACCATAAAAGAAAACTATAAAAAGTGATAGTTATGTTCATTAGCTTGATTTAACCATTTTGCAATGTGCAAATCTCAAAACATCATGTGGCCTGCCAAAAAGATAATATATTTCTGGATATTAAAATATAATTTTTGTCAATTATACCTTAATAGAACTGAGAAAAAAACAAATTTAGAAACTCAAAGCAGGGAAAAAAATCACTTATGTTCAATTGTGACCAGTGCCTGCCACCCAGTCCCATTAATTAACTGTTTAGACGTCTAGGAGCCCTTTTGAAGGAATCTGAAACACTCTTTAGCTTTCAGTGGGTGATGTGGCATCCATCATACATTACATTTCAGCTGGCAGTCCCTGGACTATGGAACATTTAGGCAACTAGAAGTGGGCAAAAATGGGAAGGTGATCAGTGTGCCTGAGTGTGGATGCTGCTGCAGTTAGGTGCAGGCTGAGGGGAGTGGCCAGTTGCCTAAGGATTTGTGATAAGGAAAGAAAATAATGAACAGTCTGTGGAAGATGGCTAAAGACACACTTTTATCAAATTGTTCTGTCCTTTTAACATTCTCTGTCAACCACATGTCGTTGATTTTTCTGAGTCAAACACAACTATTTGTTCTATTTTCTTGGTCTCACCTGTTTTTAAGACTCTAGCATTAAGTGGCCTCTTTGAAACAGTGATCTTGACTATGCGAATGAGTAAAGGTAGATATAAATATGAATATGGAAATATGAGGAAATATATTTGTTAAGTAACAATGTAGATTTGACTTATAAAGGTATAAAGAAGACATTTTAAAGAAATATGCCTGAAAATGAGGCATAACTCCTGGCACAGTCATGAAAAAGAATTCCAGATAATCCTTAAAAGGCAGTTTAACCTAGAGAAGTGTCCTTGCCAGCAGCCAGAGATAAGCATCTGGATGACTTGTACATAGGTTTCCTGGCAGAGCAGTATTAAATGACTACAGGAGACTTTGTACTCTGAAGTTCTGTCATTTCCCAGCTTGATACCAGCACATCCTGTGAGCTTGGCAGATACTATGGGGGAACAGAGTCTTCACAGAGAAATCTTAGAAGCCAGGGTGCTGATCTATCCAAAGAACATTTTTTTGCTTTTTAAATTTTGGGATGAGACCCTGGAAGGAGTGGGAGTGACTGCAGAATTCTGAGATGTCCTTGTTTCACCAAGGTATTCTTTCTGCTTGTGTTTGTGTGTGGGCGGGTAAGTGAGGCAGTGAATGCTAAGCAAGCTGGAATTTGTCACCAAGTACTCATGGAAACACACTGAGCAAGTGCTTTTCCCATCATTAAAATGGATAAGTCATACAAGCTTTATCTGCCTGTGATAATTATGTGAGGTTCATCTGCAAGCCAAGGGGACCCTAAAGCTATAGAGAACCAGAAAGAAGGGGCACAAGCAAATTGGTGTGAACCAAGGCAAGTTATACAGAAACAAGTAAAGAGAGGAAAGCTCTGCATTTAAAAGTAGTGGTAGGGATGTGAGCCATTGTGGTTTAGACTTAAAATCCCCAGGACCAAAAAGTGGATGCCTTTGCTGTGGTCTTAGAAGGAATTGGCTCTAAATCTGATTCTTGGAGCTCAGAGAAGTTTGACAGCTGCCAGCCTCACCTGCTACAGCACCTGCTACAGCTGCCAAAGCCAGGCTTCCTTTAGACAGATGGCTTCAAGAGGCCCCCACACCTTGCCCTGAGTGCACAGGAGCCACTGGAAGCCAGACAGCACACCAAGGCAGGCAAAGCCCCAGAGCTCTGACTCTCTTCCCAGTTGGTCTAGCAAGCCTGAAGGGACCTGGGGCACTCTGTCCTCTCCCTCTGGCCATATTGTCACCACCATGAAGGAGCCCTGAATAAATCATGACTAAGAGGAAAAAGCCAGCCTGTTGCTGCGTACTGGGACATGCCTCTTTGTCCTTCTTTTCAATTGTGGCCTTTCCTTAAAAGCCCAGCTCCCATCCTAAGGAGAGATTTTATCCTGTGTAAATCAGGAAAAGAACTACTGCTCACACATACACTTTCCCTAGGGATGAAGAGCAGTAATTGATATTCTAGGTAGGCATCAACCACCTTGGGTGGAGGACCAAACCTCCTTATTCACCCCTTCTAGGAAAGCCCTTGTCTGGCCATGCGTGCTTGCTACATGACTTGTTTCCCCATTTGATTCTCATTTAATCAATATTACCCTATTGACTTGTTGTATACTTGTTGGTTGACCATAGTTTTGTCCCACCTCACATCCATCCTATGATTTTCCACTGGGTCCACATCACTTAAGTAGCTATATTTGTAATCTTATTGATTGATTATAGTTCTGTTCCATTTTTAACTTGCCTCACCTCCTGGCTTTGCTCATTAAACACTCTTGAAAAGTGGGTTTGGCAGGCAAGCCACTTTCTGGGCCCCCTTCTGTCCCTCTTAGAAGCTTTTTTTTTTTTCTCTCAACAAATTCTTTCTACCCTTGAAAAATGAGTCCCCAAAGTCTCCTTTGTCCAAGCTGGGCTTTGGAAGGTGACTGGAGCATGAGTAAGTAGGGGATTGGTGGAAAGAGGTAGGTCACCTGGAAGGCTGTATTCTTGTCATTGGTTCCTTCCACTCTGTTTGTCATCATGGACTGAGTAGCTTTCCTTTGCTGTGCCTTTCTCCCATGCTATTTCTGCCTTGGAGACAGCCAAGGCAGAAATGGAACTGTAAGCCAGAATAAACCTGTTCTCCTTTAAATTGTGTCAGGTATTTCATGCAGCTATGGAAAACTGACTACGACGGGGACCCAAATTGGCTTCTCCTCTTTTGGCTTCTTTGGCCATGGGACCACCTATGGGCAAGCAGGAGCCTTGTAATTCTACAAATGACAGGGAAGAAAGACAATGGATGGGGCTTGGCAGGAAAAAAATAGAGAAAGGGATGAAGGGGAGGAAAGAAATTTGAGAGACTAAGGGGAGAGAGTATTTTATTTCTCATTGATAAGAAAATAGAAGAGAGGAGATGAAGACAATCACCAACTTGGGAATCATGAGGAAAGCTGTGGGAAGATTTGGAGCTTTCTGTGTAGATTCACTTCATGAGGGATAAGAGCTGTTTCTCCCAAAGGATGATGTGGTGGGGCACATATTAGTTCAACTGGGAAGCACCTAGGAGATGCATTTTCAATCATTCACACCCACAGATTAAAGGGTTTGATGTAAGCCTTAAATGATAAAGAAAATTGGTATCTTTTGTAGGCTCTATCTAGAAAAAAATGTATGAGATACTATGGTGTTTTATTCAAGCAAGCTAATGCTGAAGATTATTCTCTTCAAGACTGAATGAGAGGACATAAGTATTATGGCAGTTTCATGGGATGGGACAAAAGTCAAAATCCAAGCTACGATACGGTGAAGTTCATGTAACAGTAGCAGAGAGATCTGTACTAGTATAGAAAAACCTAAGTAAGAAATGGAGAGCTATTAAGGTAAATATGTGTATTTCATCTTTCAGTTGTTTTTGAGTCAAAACAGAGACAAATTCTGGCTGTTGTTGAGACAGGGATGTCTTCAGCATGTGTGGTCACATGAGGTAAAAGTGCTTGGAGAAAATGATGGGAGCAAGGTAGTCTGAGTGGTACAGTAAGAAAGGAGGGTATGTGTTTCAGGGGATGATGCCAAGAAAAGGTTGTCCTTGGGTACTTAGGGTGGGAAGATGTGTGAAGGAAACTTCTTGATTGGATGAGGAATATTAGCAATGTAGTATATTATTTGTTTCTTTCAAAATGGATTGGAAGATGCAGCAGAAATTTAGACAGAGCAAGAGCTAAGATGAAAATACCTGGAGAAGA